>PVJN01016550.1:0-42180 GCA_004026805.1 Lasiurus borealis
TTTCTTAATACAGAGTTTCTTAAAACTGAGAAATTTCAGTTCAATGCCTAATAAATGGTGGCTACTTGACAATTTTAGATGTTGTTTGTTATAGATGTCTTGTTTTTGTCCTTTTCTAACTAGTAATTTTTAGACTTTTGAAAAGCTAACTGAGAGATTGAGATAACTGAGGAGATTGATTTTAAATGAACATCCAGTATCTGGGTGAGGGAGACAAATTTGTCTTTTTAAAAGAAAGTCTAGGAAACTCATAGTTGAAGAATTAGAAGAACTCAGAACAGAGGATGGGTATGGTTATAATAGATTTAACATAAGGCCTTTGATGTGCTTCCTTAGGGGTAGGGACTGGCTTTATTTAATAGCACATTGGTAAAGATTTTTAGATTTCAAAGGAATATCAAAAGGCTTATTGTTAGGTTTCAGGTTTCAGATCAGACTCTGAAGTTTTTAAAAAACAGTTATTGAATCATTAAAGTAAAATATCTGAACATTCCTTAACTTCCTCTTTAATTTGGGTCATTAAAAAATCAAGAACTTCTCTAGTTTACTAATAACTTTTTTCTTGTTGCAATTTTACTTTGATTTCCACTTGTTTGAAGACTGGTGGTTAAGAGCATAGAATCTTGAGCCAAACACCTCTGAGTTAGAGTATACCTTTTTCATTCTGCTTTGTGAGCTTGGGCAAATTACTGAATGCTTCTGAACCTATGTCCTCCTTTTGAAATGATGGCAATAATGGCTAAATTAGCAGTTATTATGAAGATTAAATGAGATAATGCCCAGTGCCTGGTTTAGGAGTCTTGGTAACACTGAGTACTTGAAATAAAAAGCATTTAAACTAGAACCTTTACACTTCTATGCACTTAAAACTCTTGCAAGTTCTTCCAAATATCCGTTTTAGTAACCTCTTCTCATCACTTCATATATCTTTTCTAAGTCTCCTAAAATGAAAAGACAAAACATTGGATTCACAGCTTTAAAAGGGGTTCTTTCTGGTTAAAATGTTATATTCCTAAGTTATATTGGCATCTAGCATCAATTATTTTTTGAGCATCTGATTTGTCTATTCTAGTTCCCCTTCACAATTTCTTACCCATTATTTTCTCCCCAAATAGATTATTTTTTATTTACTCTGGACTTTAGAAACTGGAGTCATGAACACAGTCTAGTCACACAGGTCTTTTCAACACAGTATATGTGCAAGGCAATGCTATGTTAGGACTGGCAGTAACTTAAAACACTTTTGTTTTTATGTTACAGGTTAGATTATTTTATAAATAGTTAATTTTTGCTGAACGTGAGTTGATAAAGTTTCCAGTAAAGCATATGAACCTACCTGGTAGAAAAACTGACCTTTGCTTATGAATTTCCGTAGGGTTAAGACCATTGACTTCCATTTCAAGGCAAAGCTTCAAGCATGTATTACTAGTCTAATTTTTGTGGCTCAATTTATTTGAGATCAATATTAGTGCACTCTTCCACATATGTGTGCTACTGATGTATGTTGTTTTAGTCTGATAAAGTGTGGTAGTTCATGTGTTCCACTGTAAAGCATTTTGTGCAGTTTGAAGAATGTCCACTCTTCCAATCTTTCTACGTGCTGACTTACATCATCTTTGCAGCTCATTGGTATTTAGGTTCATTTTGTTGAATATTAAGAATAGTATGTGAGAAAGTGCAGGAGGATTACTCTCATTTATTTTTTAAAGAACTTGCAATAATGTATTTGGTGGTGAAATTAAAAACTGTTATGCATACATATTAAAGAGTTGGATTTGCCCGGCCAGTGTAGCTCAGTGGTTGAGCATCGACCTATGAATCAGATCACCCTTTGATTCCCCCTTAAGGGCACATACCCTGGTTGTTGGCTGGATCCCCAGTGTGGGATGTACAGGAGGCAGCTGATATATGACTCACATTATTGGTTTCTATCTTTCTCTCATTCTCCCTCTCAAATCAATAAAAAAAATATTTTAAAAAAAGAGTTGAGTTAGGTTACTGTGCATGTTCATAGATGTGAAAGTTTAAAATCTTATCTAAGACTGTTAACATGCCTGTTTCTTAATTAGGAGAAATAATTAATTTAAATGTGTTGTTGGATTTGTTTTCTATTAAGAAACTGATTTTAATAAAAAGAACATTTTCTTTTTTGTTTGTTTCTTTTCTTTTACTTTTTTTTAGTGTTGGAACTAATTATCCAGTTGATGGATTTTACTTAACCTTCTGCTACTTGTGTATATGCTGTGTATGTTTTCTGCTTAAATAGAGGATCAGAAAAATAATTTGAAACTAAGATAAGCCAATCTTCTTTTTTTAAAAATATTTTTTATTGATTTTTTTAGAGAGGAAGAGAGAGGGATAGAGTTAGAAACATTGATGAGAAAGAAACACCGATCAACTGCCTCCTGCATGCCCCCTATTGGGGATGTACCCGAAACCAAGGTACATGCCCTTGACCGGAATCGAACCTGGGACCTTTCAGTCTGCAGGCAATGCTCTATCCACTGAGCCAAATCGATTTTAGCCAATCTTCTTGTTGCTCAGTATTTCTGGTAAAAGTATGATG
Source organism: Lasiurus borealis (assembly GCA_004026805.1). Taxonomy (NCBI): domain Eukaryota; kingdom Metazoa; phylum Chordata; class Mammalia; order Chiroptera; family Vespertilionidae; genus Lasiurus; species Lasiurus borealis. Next base: position 2,567 of record PVJN01016550.1, read on the forward strand.
AGACTTTTAAGTTAACTATAGGTCTTGGAATTTTGAAAATAATTGTATCCTTCTGTGTCTCCTAAAGCATGAAGAATTAACTATTTTTGTATGTCCATTGAGTTTTATATAGAAATTTGTTTTTTTGCACTAAAAATAAATAAATCTATATGAGTTTGCCAGACATGACCTTTTTTAGAAAAATATGTAAAATCTCAATTGTGGTTTTTTTAAAAAGACCCATAAAATTTCCCATCTTAATCACTTCCTAGTGTACAGTTCAGTAGTGTTGAAGTGTAACCAATCTCCAGAATTCTTTCAACTTGTAAACTTGAAATTCTATAACCACTGAACAACTATCAATTTCCCCTCCTTCCTTGTCCCTGTCAGCCATCATTCTGCTTTCCTATGGATTTAATAACTAAATACTGTCTATAAGTGGAATCATACAGTTGACTGGTTTATTTCATTTAACACGATGTCCTCAAGGTTAATCTTTGTTGTAGCAAGTGTGAGAATTTCCTTCCCTTTTAAGACTGAATAATATCCTGTTGTATACCACATTTTGTTTATCCATTATTCCATGAACACTTCGGATGCTCCCACCTGTTGGTAATTGTGGATAGTGCTGTTATGAACACAAGCTTATAAACATCCCTTCAAGATCTTAATTTCAGTTGTGATTCAGTTTTCAGAAGTGGGATTGCTGGATCATGTGGTAACTCTTATTTTTTAATTTTGGAAGGAACCACCATACTGTTTTCTTTCTAGTAGTGGTTGCACCATTTTATTTTTTCACCAACAGTGCACATGGGTTTTGTCCACTTTCTCCTCAACACTTGTTATTTTCTGAAAGTTTTTTTTTTTTCATTGTAGCCATTTTAATGGATGTGTTGAAGTGATTGTATTTTTAAGGGTTTGTTAACCAACTTAAAGCTAACAACAGAGAATAGTTGTCACTATAAGCTTTATCAGAAGTAAGGTTAAGCACCTCTAAAATAATAATTAAGTTTTCCTATTGTCTTAGAAAAATTTGGTTTGCCAGGGAGTTTCTTTGTGTTTTTTTTTTTTCTGGAAAAATGCTTACTGTTTAAAATATTCTATACCTGTTCTATTGTTGGTAAGTCCCATTTAACTAACTAGTAACTTATTTTAAAAGTTTGTGCAATACTTGGAATGACTTGTTTTTATAAGAAAACTGTCCCTAGGGTGTAACCTTTTAGTTGTTCAGCTGATTTCAACTGTCATGTTAGAACCAAGCTAGTAAACATTTTGTTAATAAATATTGCTGAGTAACATGTACTTGCCCTTGAAAGTAACTCAGTACCCTACTTTAAGGTATGTTAAAAGTTGGTGGCTGTCACTGTGGAAAACAGTATGGAGTTTCCTCAAAAAATTAAAAATGGAACTCCCATTTACCCCGTGAACCCACTTCTAGGAATATATCCTAATACATCGGAAACACCAATCAGAAAGGATATATGTACCCCTATGTTCATAGCAGCCCAACCCAATTTATAATCGCCAAGATTTGGAAACAGCCTAAGTGCCCATCAGCAGATGAGTGGATTAGAAAACTGTGGTACATCTATGCAATGGAATAGTAGGCTGCTGTAAAAAAAAGAAAGAACTCTTACCATTTGCAACAACATGGATGGACATAAAGAGCATTATGCTAAGCGAAATAAGCCAGTTGGAGAAAGATAAATATCACATGATCACATTCATTTGTGGAATATAATGAATAACATAATCTGATGATCAGAAATAGATCCAGAGCCCTAGCTGGTCTGGCTCAGTGGATAGAGCATCAGCTTGAGGTCTGAAGGGTCCCAGGTTCAATTGTGATCAAGGGCATGTACTTTGATTTAGGGCACATTCCCATTAGGGGGTGTGCAGGAGGCTGCTGATTGATGTTTCTCATTGATGTTTCTAACTCTCCTTTTCCCTTCCTCTCTGTAAAAAAATCAATAAGATATATTTTTTTAAAAAGAAAAAATAGATCCAGAGACAGAGAAGCATCAAATAGACCCTCAAACTTCAGAGGGAAGGATTTGTATGCATGCATATAAGCATAACCAGAGCACACAAACACTAGGGGGGTGAGGGCATATGCTAGGGTGTGAGGATGACCTGAGAGAGGTTGGGGGAGAGGGGGAGGAGACATATGTAACACTATAGGTAATACTTTATATGTAATACTTTAACAATAAAGAATGAAAAAGTATATAGCTCTATAATTTGAATCTCATTTCTATGTACTTTCCAACAAAATAAATTGTTATCGATCTATTCAGAAAGGGAAAAAAAAGTGACTGTCAATCTGTATATCATAACACTGAGTAAAAAGTTTGCTAAGAGAGGTTTATGACTATGCAGAAAATCAGCTTGGTAAATGTGTGGAAAGTATATATACCCTTATTTTATCTTTAGCAAATATTTTTTAAGTCTACTGTAAACTTCCGGAACGTTTGGACCAGTTTATACTCTAGCAGTATATGGAATGCCATTTTCTTGTACTTTATCATCATTAAACTTTGCTTTTTTAATTTAAAACATTAGCAGTTTGATAAGTTTATTAGTATTCTTATTATTTCAAGTGATGAAACACAACTCAAACTAGTTTTAAGGGAGAAATAAGGCAGTTGTTGGCTCACAATCTAGCTTTGGTTTAAGGGACAATTAGATACTGAGTTTCAGGTGCTGTCCTCAGAGTATCATCCAAGCCTTCTTTGGGACAATCGGACAAAGGCTAATGTATCCCTTTGGTTTAAACTATTGTGAACTTATAATAGTGGTAGAATAGTTAGTGTTGCTTTTCCTGTATATTGATACTTTTCCCCATGAATATCTGGTCTTTGCAAATTAAATGAAGGGGTTATTTGTTGGTTGTTTTTTTTTTTGTGTGTGTGTATATATATATATGTATATATATGTATGTTTTACTAAAATAATAATTTTTCCATATTGTAACAGTAAAGGAAGAAATATAATCTCAAAGGTTGGAAAATTAAAAAAGCCTACTTTTCTTTTGATATCAATTTATTAAATGTCTTTCATTTAACCTGTTAGCAGAAAAGAGTTGGAAATTGCCTGCCTTTGCAGAGAATGTAACTAAAATGTTTAAATATGTCAAACCAAAAGTCAAAGCATTCACTATGAATGGAAGAACTATTTTTTGGATAATGTAAATAAGGTGATTTATTTCAGTGGTTCAAAATTTTTGTTTCAACACTTGACCACTACTCTAGCACCTAACCACTCTAATCTATAACAGATTGTTGTACATTCATTTGTTTTGTGCATCTAACTTGTCAAGCAAAGCATTGAATTGTTGATGGCTCAGGCCACAGTTGAATATTCAGTTTTGAGTGTTAATTGATTCACCCATAACAGGTACCTTTTTAAAAAAAAAAGAGAGAGAGAGAATATGCTTTTTCTTCTTAGATGGCCAACAAAATAAGTTTTAAAATTCTAATTAGGTTTATTTTTAACACTGCTTTAACTCTGTTGAGCAAAACCCTGCCATGTTGTAACTCCCACTTACTAATCATTGAATCTGTCTTCCATATGACATCCTTTTGAAATATCTAAAGGTAGTTATCATGTCTCTTCTATTCCTAAGTAAAAACAATTTAATTTTAAAATTTAGTAATTATATATATGATTTGTGGAACAGCATGGGTTATGTTAAATACTAGAGGCCTGGTGCATGAAAATTTGTGTAGGGGCAGCGGGGCAGATGTCCCTCAGCCCGGCCTGCCCTCTCTCACAGTCCAGGAGCCCTCAGGGGGTGTCCTACTGCAGGCTTACCTAAGCCATAATCCGGCCTCCTTCTGCAGGAGGCAACCAGCCTTTGCTTCTTAGTGCTTGCCCTGCCCACTGGTGGGTGGGGGCGCAATCTGGGGCCAGGCTGGCTGGGGGAAGGGCTGTGAGAGGTTGAGGCACAGAAGGTCACACCCTGTCTAGCGTCTGCGGAGACATAGCACCTGGATGGGGCTCACGCCACTGCCTCTGTGGCTGCTTCTGTGGAAGGGGTGGCACTAGGCTCAGGACTGCACAGCCCCCTCTCCCACTGCCTCTGGGAAAAAGGCCATGTCGCTGGCAGTCTGTGATGCTGCCTCTTCCGCACCACCACCTCATGCTGCTGGCCCTCAGCCCTCTCAGCCACCATGGCTGCTGGCCCTTGGCCCTCACAGCTGCTGTGGCTTTGTCCAGAAGATGTCCAGTCTATCCAGTCTAATTAGTATATTTTCCTTTTATTAGTATAGACTAGAGGCCCAGTACAAAAAATTTGTACATGATGGGGGAGTCCCTCAGCCTGGCCTGCACCCTTTCTAATCTAGAACTCCTTGGGGGATGTCTGACTACTGGTTTAGACCAAATTCCTCTCAGAATCTGGGACCGCTGGCTCCTAACCGCTCACCTGATTGCCTCTAACCACTCTGCCTGCGTGCCTGATTGCCCCTAACTGCTCTCTCCTGCCTGCCTGATTGTCCCTAACTACCTTTGCCCCTGCCACCATAGCTTTGTCCTGAAGGATGTCTGGAAGAGGTCAGATCTACTAATTAGCCTATTACCCTTTTATTAGTATACTAGTAGATGTGGAGTTCAGTCTCATGTGAACTCTGAGAGCTGCCACTTACTAACAGTGTTACTTAACCCCTTTTTATAGACAAGTAAACAGGATCAGAGGGTTTTTTGGGGAAATTTATTTGGTAGCCTTGGATAGGATGAGTTAGTATAGAAAACCAAGCCATTTACTTTAGAACTTATACTTTGTCATTTTTTCCAGAATTTTTATCATGCTCAGGGTTTTAAACTAAATAGGAACAATCTTCTGGGTATGATTTATATGTGTTTACCTTTATTCTGATACATGTGAATTTTTTTGTTATATAACTACATGATTATTAAAATTTTTATATCTTCTCTTATATTAAATAATTAAAGACACATTCTTCTCAGTACACAAATACACACATTAAGTTTAGTGCCACTGACTTCTTAAAGTTCCAGTCTTACATCTGTTACTGTCAGAAACTATATAATAAGGGAAATGGAAAGAAAAATATTTACCAACTGAGAGAGGGAGGTAATGGAAAGGGAGAAGAGAGGTAGAGTGATTATGATTTGGGAAAGCAATTAATACAGCTGTTATTCATAGGTTACTTTGTAAAATTAGATCAAAGAATTGAGAAAACCATTCCACATTACCACATTTTTCATTTGGTCATCTTTGAAGCCTGATTGTGATCTAATATTTTTGAAGCCAAGTTATTGGATTTTATTAAGTACACATTTTATTACTGGTCTGTCCTTAAATTTTTGTACCTTTAGCTTCTTATTCCCAACAATTGTATTTGCTCTATGTAGTATTGCCCAACCCACTCCACTCAGTGTTCTTCCTGACAAACATAATTGTCATATTATGCATATGTAGTTACAGCTAAAAATAAATTTTTCTTATTTTTTCGGAATTTATTAGTTAACCTAGAAAATTCTCTGCTATAAGACCTGCTAATGGTTCTCAAACTTGTGTTGCTTAAGAACCACCTGGGTGTTTAGTTAATATGAGGAATCCCAGGTACCCACCTTCAGAGATTCTGTTTTGGTAACTCAGGAATCTAAATTTTACAAGTGCCAGTAGACGAAACATACACCTTGAACAGATAAGAGTACTTCTCAGAATCACCTGTGAAACTGTGTTTTTAAACAGACATGACAAGGCTACAATTTGAATTTCCAAGGTTGGGATCTAGCATGTATATATCTGAGGGCTAAAAATTCTGTTGGTGATTGTGATATTGACTAATCTGGTCTAAGTCCTTAGTGTGTACAGTTACTGAGTTCTGAGTATGTGGCAATGTAAATGTCTTAGGTACTCACTCTGTTTTCTGTATTTATAAAGCATTTCTTTTTAAGAGAAAGTTTTTTGTGTGTGTTTTTTTAATTTATATTTATAAAGAGAAAGTTTTAATAAACCATTTTGAGTGTGAATGAACAATCTTTTTCTTTTCTTTTTTTTATATCCTCACCTGAGGATAGAGAAACACTGATAGGTTGCCTCCTGAACATGCCTTGAACTGGGATCTAACCCACAACCTTTTTTGGTGTATGGGACAATGTTCCAATCAACTGAGCCACCTATCTAGGGCAAGAAGTATCATCTTAGAGCAGAAGGGCTCAAAGTGTTCTCCAGACCAGCATGAATAATACTAACTTGTTAGAAATGCAGCTTTTCAGGCACTATTCAGAGCTCATGAATCAGAGACTCTGGGGGTAAAGCCCAGTAATTTGTGTTTTAAGAATCCCTCCATGTGGTGGTGGTGCAAGCTAAATGTTGAGAACCTCCATCTAAGAGAAAAAGTTTCATATTCACATTTTTCTTGTTATTTATCTGGTACTTTACATTGTAAGTGATCAGGGATTTTTTGAGAGAATCAATACCAATTCTGAACCAGGAGAGAATTGATTGAAACCACTATTTAGGAATACTCTAAAATGTGTGTGTGTGTGTGTGTGTGTGTGTGTGTGTGTGTGTGTGTGTTGTCAATCCTCACCCTATTTAAATATATAAAATAAAAATAAATATTTTTCCATTGACTTGTATTTACTCATTGTTGTTGATTTTTTCTTTATTTAAAAAAAACTTTATTGTTGATAGTATTACATAAGTCCTTTCTTTCACATTAACCTCTTCCCGCCCACTGCCGTTTCCCTCCTCTATCCCCAGACCCTCACCATCCCATTTTCTGTGTCCACAGCTTATGCATACTAGTATATGCATACAACTTCATTGCTTGATCTCTTCCCACCTGCCCTCCCCTGCCTTCCTTCTGAGGTTCAATAGTCTGTTCATGCTTCTATCCTAGTGTGTCTCTGGGTCTATTTTTGATCATCAGTTTATTTGGTTCATTAGATTCTATATATGAGTGAGATCATGTGATACTTATCTTTTGCTGACTGGCTTATTTCTCTCAACATAATATTCTCCAGGTCTATCCATGCTGTTGCAAATAGTAAGAGCTCTTTTTTACTGCCATATAGTATTTCATTGTATAGATGTACCATGGTTGTTTTATCCACTCATCTGCTGATGTGCCCCTAGGCTGTTTCCAAATCTTAGCTGCTGTAAAATAGTTGCTGCTATGAACTTAGGGGTGGATATATTTTTTTCTGATGAGTGTTTCGGGTTTCTTGAGATATATTCCTAGAACTGGGTTCACGGGGTCAAATGGGAGTTCCATTTTTAATTTTTTGAGGAAACTCCATACTGTTTTCCACAGTGGCTGCATCAGTCTGCATTCCCACCATCAGTGCATTAGAGTTCCCTTTTCTCTACAACCTCACCAACACTTGTCCTTTGTTTAGTGGTTCTCAACCTTTTTTTAATGCTGTGACCTTTTAATACAGTTCTTCATGTTGTGGTGACCCCCAATCATAAAATTATTTTCGTTGCTACTTCATAACTGTAATTTTGCTTCTGTTATGAATCATAATGTAAATATCTGTTTTCTGATGGTCTTAGGCTCTACAGCAGTGGTTCTCAACTTGTGGGTCTTGACCCACAGGTTGAAAACTGTTAGCAAGGTCGCCTCAGACCATCGGAAAACAGTAGCAAAATTACAGTTATAAAGTAGCAACGAAAATAATTTTAAGATTGGGGTCACCACAACATGAGGAACTGTATTAAAAGGTCACAGCATTAAAAAAGATTGAGAACCACTGGATTTGTTGATGACAGCTATTCTGACAGGTGTGAGGTGATATCTCCTTGTTTTGATATGCACTTCTTGGATGATTAGTGACTTTGAGCATGTTTTCTTATGTCTTTTGGCTTTCTGTATGTCCACTTTGGGGAAATGTCTATTTAGGTCCTTTGCCCATTTTTAAATTGTTTTGTTTGTTTTCCTTTTGTTAAGTTGTATGACTTCCCTATATATTTTGGAGATTAACCCTTTATCAGATGAATAATTGGCAAATAAATATGTTCTCCCATGTAGTGGGCTCTCTTGTTATTTTGTTGATGGTTTCTTTTGCAGTGTAGAAGCTTTTTATTGTAATATAGCCCCATTTGTTTATTTTCTCCTTAGTTTCCATTGTCCTAGGAGATGAGTCAGTAAACTTATTGATAAGAGAGATGTCTGAGATTTTGGTGCCTATGGTTTTTTCTAGGACTTCTATGGTTTCATGTCTTACATTTAATTTATTTTTAATGCATTTTTAATTTATTCTTGTGTTTCCATTTATTTATTTATTTTTTAAGAGAATGGAAGGGAGAAAGTGAGGGAGGGAGATAAACAGATAAACATCCATAGGAACAAGAGACAGAGACAGAGACATTGATTGGTTGGCTTCCACATGCGTCCCAACCTGGATCTAGGCCAGGAATAGAAACTGCAACGAAGGTACTTCCCATCACCAGGGAAACCTACAAAGCCTTTGTTGCAAGGGCCTGTGCTCTAACCACTTAGCCCACTGGCCAGAACCAAAAGCATTTTTTTAAAAAACTTGATTTCAGAGAAGGAAGAGGGAGAGAGAGAAACATCAACAATGAGAGGGAATCATTGATCTGTTGCCTCCTGCACGTTCCTACTACTAGGGATTGAGCCCGCAACTCTGGCATGTGCTCTTGACCAGAATTGAACGTGGGACCCGTCAGTCTGCAGGCCAATGCTCTATCCATTGAGCCAAAGAGGCTAGGGCAAGCATATTTTTTAAAATAAACAGAACGTAAATATACAGTACTATAAATAGTTATTAAGTCTATTAGCTAATTAATGTGTAAATAGATGTGACATAAGTTTCATTTTCAGAATGTATCCTCTAGTTTAAAATAGTGATTCTTTTTCCCTATTTCTTTTACTGCAACATTAGAATATCAAGTATTTAAACATTTTTGTGAGGTTAATGGGAGGTGGATAATCCATCTTTTCTCTAATTGTGGGTATTTAAGAGATATTTCCATGCTAGTAAGATAATGATCATCTAAAGCAAGAAATTTAAGTTGCTTTAAAAAATAAAATAAGTGTATATATGTTTTGAACATTTTCCTTGAGAAACAAACCATTTCACCCATATTTTTGGAATTTCAAATTATGAAATGCTGAATTTTCAAAACCTGAAAATTAGATTAGAATGCAAAGTTGAAAATATCAAATTATACTGCTTACTCATTCATAACTTTCCTCTTCTTGGAAAATAAGTTTAAAAGTTAGTTTATATTATAAGTCTTTCTGATTTTTCTAACAAATGCAGGTACATTGATGGTGTCAGTTTATTAGTGAATTTTAAAGTACAAAATCTGTAATTCTGTCATCTTGAAAATGTATTGCTAATATTTTGTAAACTTTGCTAACATATATCATTGTATCTTTCTGGTTTTATCTGCATTTATAGGTGATATGTCCATATGTATGTGTGTATATATATATACACACATTTATTTCTCTACTAGAGGTCCGGTGCACGAAATTCATGCACAGGGGTGACACAGCCTGCTCTCTTTCCAACCTGGGACCTCTTGAGGGATGTCTGACTGCCCATTTAGGCCCAATCCTACCTGTTGGCTTCTGAAAGCTGCTCACCTGCCTGCTTTCCTGATTGCTCCTAACTGCTTCTGCCTGCCAGCCTGATCACCCCCTAACCAATCCCATGCCAGCCTGATTGATGCCTAACTGCTTTCCTGCCAGTCTGTTTGCCTCTAACTGCACTCCCTTGCAGGCCTGGGTTTCCCCCAACTGCCCTTTCTGCAGGCCCGGTCACCCCCAACTTCTCTCCTCTGCTGGCCTGGTCACCCCTAACTGCCCTCCCCTGCAGACTTGATCACCCACAACTGCCCTCCCTTGCAGGCCTGGTCCCTGCCAACTGCCCTCCCCTGCTGGCCATCTTGTGGTGGCCATCTTGTGTCCACATGGGGACAGGATCTTTGACTACATGGGGGCAATCATCTTGTGTGTTGGAGTGATGGTCAATCTGCATTACTCTTTTATTAGATAGGATAGAGGCCTGGTGCATCAGTAGGGGCCAGCTGGTTTGCCCTGAAGGGTGTCCTGGATCAGGGTGGGGGTTCCCTTGAGGCATGGGGTGGCCTGGGCGAGGGTCCTGTGGTGATTTGTAGGCTAGCATGTCCTCTGGAAACCCAAGTGGAGGGCCTGGTATCTGGGATTTATTTATCTTCTACAATTGAAACTTTGTAGCCTGGAGCGGAGCCAAGCCTTCTGCTGCACAGCCATTGAAACTTTGTTGCCTTAAGCAGAGGCCTGGCTGGCCAGCAGAAAGCTTGGTTGCCTCCATTGCCAGGGGCAATCCAAGCCTCCCTCCTGCTTTCTGTGGCCATAGCCATCTTGGTTGGGTTAATTTGCATACTCACTTCACTCTGATTGGCTGCTGGGCGTGGCTTGGTATAGCAGAGATGTGATCAATTTGCATATTACTCTTTTATTAGATAGGATTAGTATGTATACATGCATTACATACCTGTACAGAGAAATGGATTCATGCTCAAATTTCATTGTATAGCTTGCTCTTTTTATATATTACTATATTGTAACATCTACTGTAAGCACAGATTAATTTTTGTAGACATTTTTTGTCTCCTAAAATATTATATTACTTGATTTTATAAAAAGATTATTGCTGTAACTAATGTTTTGTCAGTTAGGGATTGACCCTGGTAACTACTATTGAATAGAGGCAAGAAACATAAAGATAACTAGAATATATGTTCCATGAGAGTAGCATATTGGTCTCTTTTGTTTATTGAACTATGCCCCATGCTGAGAACAGAGTTTGGCTCATAGGAGATGTTTAAGAAATATTTATTGAATAAATCAGTGGTCAGCAAGCCACGTGTTTGCCTCTTTGTTGACTAATGAGTTTGCGACCACTGGACTAAATGAATGACATTTCTAACATGATTATACTAAAATTTCATTTTTAAGTTTATTGATAATGATTAGAACTCAAGACGTCTTTCTGGAGAAAATAATTAAGAATAATAGTGAGGTGTTCTAAAAATGTAATTTATATTTAGTTTGAAGTGTCAGATTTTTGTTATTTTTTCATTAAGTATGTATGTTTAAAAAGTAAACATCTATTTGAAGTGTTCTGGTTTTGTAGCAATTATGAGATGGAACGTATAACAACAGATCTTATTAATAAGAATACTCCTAATAAATGTAAAAATATAAAATACTTGTCTTAGAGTAAGCAGGCTTGGAGCAAAAGCCACTGGGATTAGAAATCAACTTAAAGAAACTTTCATGTTTTAATGATGAAAATTCCAACACTTTCTTAAAAAAGATTGTAGAAAACAAAATGAGTCAACTGTTGTGTTTCCAGCTGGGCTAGAAAGACATTTATAAAAATGATAAAGGTGTTGATTGTAAATTGGTTAATAATATTAACTACCACTGATGTGTTTTCCTGACCACATACTAGTAAGCTTAGGACAAAACAATAAAAGGCATTGTAGATCGTAGCGATGAAGAAAACATTTTTTAAACCTTGTATCCTACATTGTCAGCTCTCTTCTCCCTATGTCTCTAGTTCTCTTTTCTTGAAAGATCACTTACTCTCCTTGGTGATATTTGTGATATTCACTTTATGCTGCTTGGTTGATTCCCCACTTACATCTCTTTATTACCTGTATTTGTAAGTGCTTATCCAGATAATCACAGTAAATTCAAATAGTATGCCTTATTCATAGTTCTGATATTATTGTGCTGTTTAATTATGATTGTAATCTGTAGGATCAAGGAGCACTAATAAAGCACAAATTCAGGGATCCCCAAAAGAATATTCTAAGGACAGTCAACCTTCCATGAGCTGAAGTCAAGGTCAAATAAGCAGATTTGAGCCAGTACTAAACCCAAGTAAAACTTACACACATCCCTACTAATAGTACATAGATACATAAGTCTTGTTTCCTGTCTTCAAGAAGCTTTTAAGGGTTGTTGAGGAAGATAAAATACAGTAAAATAACCAAAGTGGTCAGATTTAGGAGAGAGGAGCAGTTATAGAAGACAGAACAGAAACAGAGTGATGCTAGAGTTAAAAATGGAAAGTTTCTCACATAAACTTGAGAGGTCACATATTCAAGAGTACTCAAGGCAGAGAGAGTGGGGTGAGTGAGCCAGAAGGAATGGAATACAGTAGGTCCTCAGGTTACATAATGCGATTTTCACCTTAAGTCAGAACCCACCTACATAAGCACCTACATCACTGACATGGAGCACATACACAACAGTAATGAAGTGAAACAGTAAAAAAAAAATTAAAAGGAAGATAACAGTTCCTGACCTTTACTTGTGGTAAATAAATAATAAAAAACATAAAGCACATATGTACATACATCAAAATGATGGAATTTTTATATATATATAAATAAATGGGAGATGACAACGTAACCACGAAACGATATTCGTCAAGTCCAACGTACCTTGCAGACTGTCTGCATTGTGCTTTTGATTAACTGCAGTGTGTCTGAAGGACATGGGAAATGAGGGTGAAGAGATGGGCAGGGAGCTAGATAAGGATGGGTTTTGTTGGAAATAATTATACTTTACCCTGTGTACATCTGATGGAATTGTAAGGACATAATATCAGGTTTCTTAATTTGGAAGGATCATTGTGATAGTAATTTGAGGGAGAAATTAAAGTGAAATAAGGGAAAGATGAGTTCAATCAGTGGTTTCCAAATTTCACTGTGTATCTGCACCTTTGGAGTTTTTAAAAATCCAGATTTGTGGGCCCTGCTTAAGATCTACTGAATCAGAATTTACAAAGATAGAGCCGAGAAGTTTGAAATGTTGCTTAATGTCCGTTAAGTGATTATCATGCAATTAGACCTGAATTTTGGGATATAGCTATTTCAATAGACTTAAGTGGGAGGCTGTTTAAGCTTCATCAGGGCTGTTTTGCTTATCAATATAGTGCTAGTACTTAGCACAGACCATGGTACTTGATAGATGCTCAATAAATATTTATTGAATTACTGTTTCTTGAGTGGAGGAGATTATTCTAAGTTTCAGGAAGGCTACTTCCCCTCTTGTGTTTTGGTTCTCTAGAGTTATGATAATTAAATTAGCTAATACATAAAAGCACTTAACACAGTGCCTGGTGCATAGTAAGTGCTTAATAAATGTTAGAAGGGGAGAATTCTCTTCATCTTTTCTTTCATGATACATTGTGTGATTTAGGTATCTTGGCAATTGCTTATGCTTAGCCAGATACATATCTTGAAGTGAGAATGCAGATTGCTTTTATTGTAGGGATCCAGATATTGAGCAAATACAACACCAACATTAGTGAGCTAAGATGTTCAAATAGTTTCTCTGTACAAATTAAAAATAAAGTATACTGGGAGTATACGAGGTAATGTGATCTGATTCTCTCCCCTTTGTGGTTGGCAGTACCGAAGGTTGCCTTCCTTTGAGGAAATGGTGAACAGTAAAGTAGAGAGCATTGCCAGTGTAGATGCCTTTCAATTATAGAGGAAGCCTGGCCATAAGTCCCTCCATATAGCTTAGGATCAAGTCTGACATTTAAAGCCAACCCCTGTATCTCTTTTATGTCTTTGGAGATGTGAAGAAAACACATTTTGAACTTTATAATAATGACTTAACATGAGAATTAAGAAGTACACGCAATTAAAGCAATGAGATAACATTTTTCACCTATCAGCTTGGCAAAAATTAAAAAGATATAAAGTGTCCATAATAATATATATTACTGCAGAGTGCTTAGGTAAATGGATACACATGTTCATGGATTGGCAGAGACAAAAATGGGTATAGACCTTTTTGGAAAGGAATATTTAAATGCCACATCCTTTAGATCATAAAATTTCACTTCACAATGTCTATCCTGTAGAAATACTAGTACAAAAAGGGCAGTGCAGATGCTGAAACTCATAAGAACTTTGGAAGCTTTAAGCTTAGAAATGTTTTAAGAGCTCCCATAGTCACAAAGAACATCAGATACATTTTATTAAATTTTTATTATAAGTTTCCTACATATTTTATGTCTAAATTGATTATATAATTGAGGACATACTGATTTTCATTACCTTCATCTAATTTAGATTTGTCAACCCTTGAAGTATCATGTTACTTATTTCAATTAGAGTTATTTTCCAAAATTTGGCACATGTTCAAATTCTTATCCTTACAGTCTTTACTAGCTTTAAATGTTGTCTTTTTAAATTCTTTATCCAAGCTCACATTTCTGATGGCTTTGTCTTATAAATTTAGTTGCCACATCTTGAGCAATCATAATCCTCACAGTTCTGGACAATACAAGTATTTCTAAAGGTATGGGGATAATCCATCACCATGGTTATGGTTAGCTTGATCAGACACAGGTAATGAAAAGGATTTAAATTTTTCACAGAGTTTTGTTTGGGTAGTCATTTTGGTAACTTAGATTTGGTTGAGTATCACTTTGTTTCTGAGCTTTACTTGTAGTAAATAAATAATAATTTAAAAAGGGGTACTAAGTCTGAAAGTTGCTGATAAAATTAGGATCATCTAGTAATTGTGGCATTTGAACTAATATTCATGTTTATCATGAGATCATTGCTTGGCACTCTTTTTGATGGTTCCTTATTAAAGTTTAAAACCAGATAGGATTCTGTTTTCCTCTGCCATCGCTGGCTCTCAGCTTGCCAGTTTAAGAGGGGAAAGAAATGAGGGAAATAGTATTCCAGATGCTAGGGGACAGACACACTCCATTCCCTCCCTCACCCCCTAGAACTCTAGTATATGTATAAAATATATTTTTAATACTTTTATTATTGTACACTTTATTTTTAAATTCAAATTTAAAACATTTTCTTAAAGTCAGTGAGGACAATGAGGCAGTTTTAAGGCACATAACAATAATGTTTCTTGTTATTAACACTTATATTTTCATAGCTTCATTGTCTATTTTAGTTTTGTAATTTAAATTGTATAGCATTGAGAAAATCTGGGTTCACATAGATAAGTAGTTATAAGAAGTAATAGTTTTATTATAATAGCTCACCTTAAATCTAAAAATATTCAAGTTAAATTGATATGGATGCTTGAATTGAAATTTTTATATCAAAGTTCAGTTCTAACAACAATAAATATTGATATTCCTTATTAAAGTTTAAAAGTCAGAGAAGCATATGAACCTGAGTAAGTTCTAAAAACTATCTTATCACTGTTGTCACAATACAACTTGTTATTCACATGTTATTACAACACCTGAGTTCAAATCCCATCTGCTACATACTGGCTATTTTTAAACAGCTGCATCCCCATTTTATCATCTGACAATGTTTAACCAATTTATAGGTTGTTAGAGAGAACTAAACACCTTGTAGAGGGCAGTGTTTGGCCCATTGTAGATTTTAATAGCGAGCTATTAAAGGAGTTAAGGACAGAACCAAGTTTAGCTTGGTTGCTATGCAGTTAAGCAGAGAAACTCGAGTCTGCATGATATGATTTATGAAAATCTTTTTTACTGACTTTATTCTTGGAAGAGTTCCCCACATCTTTGTTAATCTTTATTAATACATTCCTTTAAATTCTTAGTACTGTGCCACATCTTTGTTTTTCATAACCCCACATTTAGCTAGTACCTGTTTGTGCTAGTCGTAGATAAGGGGCTGTTAAAAGGGAGTAAGCATCCTGAAAACAGTAGTTTATTATAGATGCTAATATAAATTCCTATAGCTTATAGTCACTACTGCTCATATGGTAAAAATGAGGGTGTGAGAGTATTGGAGTCAAAAAAAAACTTGAGTCAAAAATGTATTTGTAGCTATTACTATTCTGTTTAAAAACACCTGCTTTCAAGTTACTATGCACAACTTCCATTTCTCTAGATTTAATCGTGAATTCTCTATGTTGAGACTTTTTGAATGGCTATGAAGGTGCAGCCTTCATATACAGGCTATTTTTCAGATTTGAACTAAAACAATAACATCCTCTTCAATTTGACATGCCAGAGAGGAAACACCTGTTTCAGACAGGTTTAAAGCTTCATCTTGGATTTCTTGTTGAGAGTTTTTATGTCTACAGTTATCCAAACATTTCTATAGCTCTCTATTAAAAATACTTTCATGTGGTAGAAAAATCTCCATATAACTTAATTACATAGCATCTTCTAATTCTTCTATGGTAAGCAGAATGTAAATTTTTATTCAAGCCAAGGCAAACTAACAAATTTTCTGTCTCTTTTCTCCCTGCTCCCATTCCTTTTTGTTATTTAGGATAAGTTCTGAACGTCGAAAAGAAAAGTCTAGAGATGCAGCCAGATCTCGGCGAAGTAAAGAGTCTGAAGTTTTTTATGAGCTTGCACATCAGTTGCCACTTCCCCATAACGTGAGTTCGCATCTTGATAAGGCTTCTGTTATGAGGCTTACCATCAGTTATCTGCGTGTGAGGAAACTTCTGGATGCTGGTGAGTTGTTTTATTAGGGCATACTAGGCCTAAAAATTAGAAATTAAAAGTAATTAGAAATTGTATTTAGAGAATGGTCATACTTTCACTTCTTCCTTAATATGATTGCCTTTTTATTACATGCTTTTAAATCTTCAGCCTTTTGCCCCTCTTTATTTCCTGCTCCACCTACCTACCTATTTCCTCCCCCGCCTTCCCTCACTGAAGAATACCTTTACTTATTAGAGATCTATATGAAAGAGAAACAATCAGGCACGTGCCCCAACCAGGAATAGAACCCACAACCTTCTGGTGTATGGGACAGCACTCCATCAAACTGATTTTCCTGGCCAGGGCCCTACCAACCTATTTTTTATTAACATGACCATTCTTTCTCTTTTCAGTTTGACTTGCCTTGCTGTATTACTTTGAATAATTATTAAAAGTAGCTGACAAATCTAATTTTAGTCTTCCTGTTCTCTGACCTTGACTGTTCTGTGTTAAAAGGAGAATGATGGGGAGTAGAAAGGAGATTTTAATATGCAGGAAAAAAATATATGTTGTGTATCTTAAATAAGTGGAGAAAACTTTATTGAAACATCTAAGTATTCATTTAAGTATAACTTTTAAATTATTTTCCGTTTATTTGTGCTCTTTTTAGGTGATTTGGATATTGAAGATGAAATGAAGGCGCAAATGAATTGCTTTTATTTGAAAGCCCTGGATGGTTTTGTTATGGTTCTCACAGATGATGGTGACATGATTTACATTTCTGATAATGTGAACAAATACATGGGGTTGACTCAGGTAAAATACCCTTATATTAAGAAACCTTCTTTATATATTTATGATTTTATGATGTAGATCTAATTTTTTAAAATGTGTTTACAGTTTGAACTAACTGGACACAGTGTGTTTGATTTTACTCATCCGTGTGACCATGAGGAAATGAGAGAAATGCTTACACACAGAAATGGTGAGAAGAAAAGTCTATTGTTTGATATAATGTGACAGGTGGTTTTACCTGATCAGATACTGTTACTAATTTTTAGATTTTGTTAACGTACTATCGAAAGCAAAACATCATTTCATGTTAATTAAATGTTACTCTATTCTTGGTTAAATCCATTCTACTTTTAAAAAATTTCATTAAAGTATGTAAAAGATGTTTTTAAAACCCAATAAATATATAGCTATAAGAATAGATAAATATATAGCTATAATAGATAAAATAAAGAGGAAAATAAATAAAGGTCAGGACCAAGGAAGTTACAAATTAGAATACAACTTTAAGACAAGAAGAAGTCAATACAAATGGCAGATTATAGAATTTTAGACAGGTAACTAAAATTGAGGTGCCAGTTTGGATTTAAGCTTTCTAAAGGCTCAAGAAAAAGAAAACAGAAGGTTCACTGGATTTTAAAGAACGTGAAACTTGCTTATTTGATCTTTCGAGATAAGTTGAGAATATGTAATTAATTATAAGGTATTACATTATGGATGCCCCCACATTATCAACAACAAAGACCTGCTAACTAACACCTTTAACTCTTAAGAATGAATTGTTAAAAATAACCAAATGTTCCAAGATTTTGGGAAAGTACCTCTTTTCCCCCTGAAATTCAAAACATGAATTATTTATTTCTGGAATTTTCCATTTACTATTTTTGGACCTGAGGTTGACTATGGGTAAATGAAACCAAATAAAGCAAAATGCCAGATAAGGAGGTAGACTACTGTACTCTACAGCCTATCAGGAATCTGCACTTAAAAACTTAACAAATAAAGTCTTTTCATACCCATGCCCTCTTAAATAGAGTATTCTGATCATAATTTGTAAATTTTCATTGTATCTTTCATGACTGAAAGTTGTAATGAAAATTTGTCATTATGCTCTGTAGTTGTTCTTTGCAGCTCTAATTTAAGTGTGTAAGTTCATTTGCTTTCTGTATTAAAATTATAATACTTTTTTAATAGTTTTTGTAATGGTTTCTTTTTCATCTTATCTCATTTATAATAATAGTTAACCTCTATTCAGAGATTATGCTATGCCAGGACACTGTTCTCTTAATTTATGTCCTTTCTAACTACTTTATTCCTCACAACAGTTCTGTGAAGATACTGTTGTTATTTGTTTTACTGAGGAAATTGGGGCACAGAGTTATTGACTAGTTTGCCCACGATTACTGGGTGGATAAATGGTAGAGCATAGCTTAAATCCGGGTAGACTGGCTCTAGAGATCACACTTTAGAGCTCTTTTCATATTTAGCAATTCTCCCTACCTTCTACTGCAATTTGCCAAGGTACCTTGTCAGCAGGAGTCCTCTCCTTTTTTGAATTTCATGTTGTGTGTTTACTGTGAACTTGGAAAGCAAATGCATATTTTTTAGAATTTTGTATAAAGGAGGAGTAAATTCTGAGCAAAGACCTAAGTAAATAGTCAATTAGGTTAGTATATGAGTTCAGGTAATTAGACTTGAGGGTGTTTCTATTGGCAGCTCAGTGTTTCCATTAGATAAGTGGTCGGCAAACTCATTAGTCAATAGAGTGGCAAACCATAGCTTGTGAGCCGCATGTGGCTCCCGAGCCGCAGTTTGCTGACCACTGGACTAGACTGTAAGTGGATGAATATTAGGAAGTCTTGTTTTGACTTGGTAATGTGTTATTCTAAATCAGATATAGTCTGCTTAATATAGTTTAAATATATGTTTTTAACCAAGCACATCAACATTTTAAAAAATCATTCCTAATGCAGTTAATGAATATTTGATGTTTCATTGAGAAACAAAAATGCAGATTTTCACTTTTAGAAAAGAGGGGCTGCTATAGTGCATCATACTTTAATGACACACTGCTGTATTTACACAATGTAGTCCTATTATTCTGTTTTTATTACTGATTTTGGGGAGAGAGAGGAAGAGAGAGAAACATGGATTTGTTGTTCCACGTATGTATGCATTCATTGGTTGATTGTTGTATGTGCCCTGACCAGGGATAGAACCCACAACCATGGCATATCAGGAGACTGCTTAACCAACTCAGCTCCTAGCCAGGGATAACCCTATTATTCTTATGTTAAAAACATTCTTTAGATTTCATAAGATATTATAAAATACGATTTTTTTTAAGAAGGCTGAAAATTTATTTCTTGAGAAATGTTTCTTCCATTAGGAAAATGCTAGTACTTTTCTACTACCTTGGAATTTAAATTTATCTGCATGTCCTAATTCAATGGCTTTGGGTTTCAAAGGTCAATCCAATTTAAGCTTAACTTATGAAGGACTGAAAATACCCCAAAGAGTTTACATGTGGGTCATTGCTGCCACCATCAGTCAGTCCTCTCTGCCCCCATACACACCCACACACATGCCCTTATACCATAATTAAGACCAGTATGGTGTGGGGCATCTTTTAAAAATCCATTCTCAAACACTTCTGAGGAGGGCAAATTATTATTTAAGTAAATCCAAATAACTTGTGTTAGCACCAAGACTGCCTCAATTTGCCTAGTTTCATTATTATAAATCTGAGCTGTAACTCTTCTTTCTCAAAAGTCTAACATTTCTAGCTAACCTGGCAGAATTCAAATTTAACTTGTTTCTTTTCCACTAGACACTTTTCTTTCATTATAGTAGCCTTAAAAATCTTTAAATCTTAAAGTTTCTCTGCTGCCTATTTCTATCAATTTTTAAGTTTTTATAGGTTCTACCTTTTTATTTATCTTTTGTCATCCTTTTTACTTCTGTTACTGTTCAGTCCCTCATTGCATCATGTATTGTAATTCTTACACATCCTATATGTTGCTGCTAAATTAATGTTACTTAAGTTCCTGGTTGTGCTTCCACCAGAATTTTTTAGAAACTCCATGTTGTATATTAAGGCTGAATTCATTGTAGCCCTCCATAGCTACAGCTCTAAGCTTATCTTATAATTTTATCTCATTACTCTTTACTTTATATTATGGGCAAACTGAACTTTCTAGTAGTAGTTCTCAAACTTGCTGTTTTCCCCACCTATGTGCTTTTCCTTCTCTTCCTACTATCTGGAATAATACCCTTCCACTCTTCTTTACTTATCGAAATGCTAATGTTTCTTTCTAAGAAGAGCTTCCTGATTTCCCTTAGACTAGAAGTTATCTTCTAAGCTCTCTCTATATCTCTTTAAAGTGTTCTTGTAAGTCTTGAACACTTAATTCTGCATTGTATTGTTATCATTAACTTTCCCACATCTAAATGTTTAACTTCTTCAGGACAGGCAGTGTGTCTTACTCATCTTTGTATTGCCTGCAGTATCTAGTCCAGTTCCTGAATAGTAAATACTCAATCAGACTGATCAATGAAGATAAGAAATCAAGTTGCTATTTGAGTGTTGTAATCTCATTTTTTAGTTATATGAGGTTTGGAATATTAGTAAATAGACCTGAATTGATTTAATTCCAATTTGGCTTTGAAAAGTCATTTATTTTTTTCCCCTGGTAACAAGATAGAAATAGTTTCCTGCCTGCTTCATAGGAAGATTTAAGGAAAAATCAGATATATAAAAATGTTTATTGGTTGTTGAAGAAATTTTCTGTTTTAGAAGTTCTATAAAGGAGTACTTGTTATAAATTGAACTAATATATTTAGTAAAGGTTTGGAAGAGTTTGTTGAAGTTCCTTTTTGGGGGGTTTGCTTATACACTGATAGCATAGTTTGCGGACAAATTCATACCATATTTATATTTCTTAGCAATTTGACCAACATTACTGGCTTGAATGTGAAGTGATTACTATTTTTCAACTATGGATTCTTCTACCAACTCAGGGAATCACTGCTGTTACAAACCCAGTACTGAATCGGGGTGTTAGGTTGCTGGATGTGTTGGAGTGGGCAAAGCGAGTGTGACTGGGATGGTTTGTTCATGCTGGGATGTTTAATTGGGCAGCTCCCAGGTGTGCTACTCTTACTGTGACAATTTGCATATTAAGTTTTTAAATATTATTTCCTGCTTTCCTCAGGCCTTGTGAAAAAGGGTAAAGAGCAAAATACACAGCGAAGCTTTTTTCTCAGAATGAAGTGTACCCTAACTAGCCGGGGGAGAACTATGAATATCAAATCTGCAACATGGAAAGTAAGTAAAAATAGTTTGTGAGTGGTGATGCAATTTATTTATAGAGAGCTTCATGCATCTTGACATTGCTAGTATTAAGTAGCTTGAGCACTGTGAGAGAAAACTTAGATTTATTCCTTGGCATTTGCAGATTTAACATACAAATAGTATGTAAATCTGCCAGTTTGAGGCATAATGTGAATTGACACTGGCTTACAGATCTAACTTAGTCGATTGACTTTGCCAACCATCCAGCATTTGAATCTTCGTAGAGCTTAATTTTTAATTCATTGTTGTATCATTTGTTTTGCTCAGTGTTAAAACAGTCATTAAAGCAAGAAATAACCATCACACAGTTATGATGACCAGCTGAATGAAAAATCAGCCCAGATTTGTTGTATGAAGGAGATTTTTTTAAAAAGTAATTAATCTGTGATGCCTGAGGTGTAGGCCAGGGGTGGTGTAGGGAAAACATTTATTGATTTTCAGAAATATAGTTTACCTACTAATGACAATAAATTTTTCCAATGCTTACTTGCCATATCAGACTCAGCTACTGATTGCTGTATTTTTTTTTTTTTTTAGCATTGTATATTGTTAAAAAACTGCTTTTTCTTCATATACAGGTACTTCACTGCACAGGGCATATTCATGTGTATGATACCAACGGTAACCAATCTCAGTGTGGGTATAAGAAACCACCCATGACATGCTTGGTGCTGATTTGTGAACCCATTCCTCATCCATCAAATATTGAAATTCCATTAGATAGCAAGACTTTTCTCAGTCGACACAGTCTTGATATGAAATTTTCTTACTGTGATGAAAGGTAAGTGAGATATAAAATATAATTTGAAAATTTTCATTAGTCCACAACTTTTAAAAAACCTTACTTTATAGTAAAGACTCCCACTAAGATGAATACTATGATACATCCTAGAACTCAGAAATATTAACTTTATAGATTATTTCAGCTATATTGAATACTTATTTTATTCTATGAATACTCTACCACATGCTTTTCAGAAATTATTAAGATGAGACTTTTTTTCTTTAGGAACTCATTAATTTATAGAGGAAATAATTATATTGAAATAATACACAATATATAATTTGAGGAAGGGTTGATTATTTTTGGTTATGGCTAGAAAGAAAAGTCTTTGGTCATCTCTTCACCCTGTGGATTTTTTATGAATAGCTTAATCCCTGCCCACAGTTTCTATTGCCGTTTCCAAATTTATATTCCTAAATATTTCTATTAAATTACCAATTTGATTTTTTTTTCTGGATAAATCCTCTACCGTATTGTAAACCAAATCTTTCTGTAACTGAACTACCTTACCACTGCCCTAAATAATAACTTCAAAAACTGGCTTTCTTCCTATAATACCTATCATGGTTAAATATATCACTGTAGGCACATAGCTCCAGCAAATATTTGGAAGTCATTTTTTTTTACCCTCTTTATACTTAACTAGAGGCCCAGTGCATAAATTTGCACATGGGTGGGGTCCCTCAGCCTGGCCAGCGATCGGGGCCGATTGGCAGGCAGTGGGAGATGGTCGTGGGAGTGGGGGTGGGCCATGGGAGGTAGTCTGGCCATGAGAGGTTGGCTATGGGAGCACACTGACTACCAGAGGGCAGTTCCTGCATTAAGCATCTGCCCCCTGGTGGTCATTGTGTTGTCATAGTGACCTGTCTACCAGTTGTTCAGTCCACTTGTCATAACAGTCACTTAGGCTTTTATATATATAGACTAGTGGCCCATTGTATGAAATTCCTGCACATTAAAAGGGAATTAGAGGAAATATTTCAATATTGCTATTCACATCCCCAGGCCTGGTGCTAGGTGGGGACAGAGCCTCACATCCCAGGTGGGCACAGGTCCCCACCTACCAGACACTTACAATGAATAAATGGTACACTGCATAGTTGTTTTAGATCACAGGTTTTCTAGTCCATTAAAAATACTTTTTATCAGATTTCCTGGATCACTCCTCTGCTTTTTAGTATAGAATATAAGGTTTGGAATTCCCTAAAGTTAACTTTTTACCTTTCTTCCTCTAATATGAATAAAATCGGCCTTCTAGGGAAATATGTGCTATTTGCATCTTTAGTAGTAAACACATCTCGACTCAGATTGAGAAACACTGATTGACATCAGATTAAATCAGAGTTTATTAATATATACAAGACCTTCATTAATCTGATCCTTCTACCTTCTTTTCTGGCCTCATTTCTTTCTGCTTGCCCCCTCAAACCATACCAGTCTTTGTTGGCTATACAGTGCCAAGCATATTCTCACCTCTGTCTTTGCTTGTGGTGTACTTTCTTCCTGAAGTGGTTCTGTTCCCTCTTTGACTCTCTTCTATACTCAACTCATAAATCTCCTATAGAAAACACCCTTTATCCCATCATTCCTTCTTGTGGGTAAGGGTGGTGTCTCTGATTCCTGTGCTTATCACATTATTTCTTAAGTAGTATAGTAAGTGTACCAGAAGATTAGCCACATGTTGAGTTTTGTCTTTCCACTTCACACCTACAACAGTGCCAGGTATACAGACATATAAAGGTATAAATAATGAAAAAATTAATTTTGTGGGAATATTATTTAAACATAACCTTCATAAAACCAATTAAAATTAGTTTTAAAGCATAATTTAAAGAAGAAGGCTGTTGTGGTTTCTTTCTTAAATGGTTTCCTTTGAAATGCTGCCACCTAGTGTAGATATGTTTAGGGAAGTCCCTTTGTAAAGAATTTTGGATTTTGGCTTAAGTTGGCTTAATTTTTGTTTTGTTTTTACAAATCAGCTTTCTGTTTGTTTATTTTGGAATAAATTATAGCAGGTCTTTCCTTAAAGTGTGACAATACAATAGTATTATTTTTACACACTTCTTAGGAGAAGACTATCTTCCCTGTGTGCTTTCTATAATAAATTGATGTGTGATTTCATTTTTTGGGGGGGGGGGGGGGGGGATTTTTGGACACAATAATATTGTTACCTAACCTTTGTTTACACCTCAGAAAGTCCCTTGAAATCTAAACTCTGAGAAATAAAAGAGCTTAATTCATATTTTGCTTTCAGAAAAGTAGAGAACATTTTTCTTCTAAGAAGTACTAAGAAGAGCTTTCTCTTTCCCATAAAAAGGTTTCCATTTCAGACTGTGACTACAGAGAATAGTAAGATTTAGTCTCTGTCTTACATTAACTGCCAGAAAATCAGAAGGGCTTTGTTCTAGTCAATTTTCAGTTTGATAGCATTGTTTCATCTGAAATGAATTTCTGTAATTTTACATAATTAATTTCCAAAATGAAGTACAGAGTGTCTCTAAAACCAACAGAATAGGTATTCCTTTATTCCCATTTAATGTAGATACTCTTTGGTTAATAATACTGAAATTTTGTAGTGGATATTGATCCTCCAAAATGAAGCCTTGCCTAGTGGATCTGTTTTATGAAGAATGTGATTTTGTGTATACACACACACACACAGGAATCTGATTTTCTGGCAAGATAGAATTATGGATTTAATCTATATATTTTAAACTAAGTGTTAGTAACTACCTTTATGACATTTACCATTTAATTTTGCAGCACTTCATATCTCTTTATTAGTAACTTGTCTTGGTACCAAAAGTATTTACAATACAATATGATAAAAATGAGTAATGTGTTTGAATGAGGGATTAAACGGTAAGATAATAGGGTGAATGAATCCAGAGAACTTAAAGAAACAGATGGTGCCATATTTAGTAAATATAGCAGAGTTACTAAAGGTGAGATGTAAATTTATTTTCAGCAAAGGAAAATGCTCTTTATTTTTTAAAATTCACTTGTTCTTAATATTAATGCATATTCATTAACTGTAAAGAAGCAAAGTTTTTCATTATCAGTTAATTTTTCTTTTTTCTTATTATATTTTTTACTTAACAGAATTACTGAATTGATGGGCTATGAACCAGAAGAGCTTTTGGGCCGCTCAATTTATGAATATTATCATGCTTTGGACTCTGATCATCTGACCAAAACTCATCATGATAGTAAGCAGAATGGATGAGAACTCATTGATATTCTCTTTAACTCTTTTCAGTCTCTTTACTTTTTTTTTGGTTTTATTAACCATTCTTTCTAAACTATCTTAACAAAACTCTTCCTAAAGGATCTTGACCATTAAATCTATTTTTATATTTGTTTAAGCAATACTAGTTAAGTAGAATCATTTGATATCTAAAACTTCCTAGGCATTTTAAATACAAAGGCTCAAAAAATACATTGCAGGATATTATTGTATCATTTTCAGAATTCATACTTAAATATTAAAAACAGTGGTGTGAGTACAAAGCATTCAGAAAATATTTGTGTGATGAAGTGAATTGTTTAGTGAATTCAAGGTGATTAACAGCATATACTAGTGGTAGTAAGTACCTTGGACATAAGATACATTTCTCAATTTTACTCAAATATTATTTAAAGATCCCATGATAAGTAAAATATTAGAATTTTTCATTTGCCTGTTGAATCTGTACTTGAACATGACTTATGATTGGGGATGCCTCAGTGTCACTGAATGTGATTAGTCTTGAACTACCAAATGGCCACCAATATTCATAATAATATCATCTTTACTATTTCTCTAGTACTTGCTTCCAAGTCAGTAATTAAGATTGCCTATAAGTGCCAAAGACTTCAAGCATATCAATTGAGATTCAAATATACTAGCAGAGTTACTTGAAGCATCTTTGGTTATCTGGAAACTATAGTGGAAATTTAAGAAAATAATAGCAGTACTTCTTTCTTAAATGTTCTTGCTAGAGATTATTCATTCTCTAGTCAGTAAAGAAATTTTAGTCACTGTTGACCTTCATTCCTGGCTTTGATTTTATTTAAAATGACAGGAGTTTATTGCAGAGGAATGGTGGGGCGGGGGGTGGGGGGCGGTGTTGAAGAATAAAATCGGGTACATTTTTATGTATCCTGGGGCTTTTTCTCCTTCAATTTAAATAATTACAACTGATTCCACTAATGTAAGCATCTCTCCTTCTCTAAAACAACGATCAGTATTTAGCATCCATTTAATTGACAGTTTAGTTGTTATTTTCTCTGCATGACTCTTTCCATTTTACTCCTAGTGTTTACTAAAGGACAAGTAACCACAGGACAGTACAGGATGCTTGCCAAAAGAGGTGGATATGTCTGGGTTGAAACCCAAGCAACTGTCATATATAACACTAAAAACTCTCAACCACAATGCATTGTCTGCGTAAATTTTGTTGTGAGGTAAGCTTGGAAAACAAATATTTGGGGAAAATAAGTAATAACTCTTTTTGGATAATCTACTTTTAAAGGGAGAAAAGATTTTCAACATGAACTGAATTTTATTTTCTCATTCCTGATTATGGTTTTCAGTACTCTAATCTGTGTTTGTAGGTCAGCTTTCTACAGTGATTCTACTACTATTAATAGCTATCTATTCCCATTATTTTCACTCCTATATTTTAAAAGACCCTAAAAAAATAGCAGATCTATGGATTAATTTGTTCTAATCATACAGCTGTCAGCTTGTATTATCTCACAGCAGCTGTGTTATTTTTGTAGGAACAATACTGGCCTTGGAATAGTTAGGTTTGTGTCATAGCTCTGTCATTTCTCCATAAACTTGGGAAAGTCTCATTTCTCTGAATTTCATCCATATTCGAGAAATGATAGTTAAAATCTATGTGAGATTACTATAGAAGGCTATATAATGTGATATGTGGTTCTTGAATATTACTGAGTTCTTCCCTTAGCTGATGGACTTGTAAATGTTATAGGTATCATAAACTAATCCTCCATTTGATCAATTTCAGTAGTCCCACATTCCACATTACCACCAGGCTGGTTTTTCTTACATATATCTACCTGTTCATCTCATTTTCTTTAGAATTACTTTAAAGATCCCTTGGCACCTCCATGATAAAGCCTCACCTACTCGCAGAACATCATTTCTTGTCATTATCTTCTATACTCCCATGCTTTCAAAATTGTAGCCTTCTTTCTAACATCTATGGCTACCTCTTCTAGGAAGACTTTGGTCATTTGTTTTTATTTTGCTAATTCTAACATAATCCTTTAACATTTTAATATTAGTGCCAAAGAGTTGGTGACTTTGCCATTACATAAGAATCATTACTTGGAATGCCTTTTACCCCCTCACTGCAGTCTACCTAACAAATACTATTTGAGGCCAAGTTTCAGCTTGTAGGCCTCTTTGAAGCAAGCCTTCTCCATTTTAGCACTTTGTTTGCACATTTACTTTCACACTGGTCTATAAAACTTGAGGGAAAGGGTTAGGTGGTCTATAAACTTGAAGGAAAGGGTTGGATCAAGAATGTCAAACTTGTGCCCACAATGAATATTTTTGCGGCCCAGCCAATATAATAGTATGTAAGAAACATTTTAATAAAAATTTCATAATCTAATTTTTACAATATCTTGTTATATATAACTAGAGGTCTGATGCACAAAATTTGCACATGGGTAGGGTCCCTAGGCTTGGCTGGCAATCAGAGCTGATCAGGGCATTCCAGCTGCTAGCCAGGATCTTCATTCCACACCACCTCTGGTGGTCAGCACATGTCATAGCGAGTGATTGAACTCTGTCTCCCAATCTAACTCCCGAGCAGACATTTTGCATATTAGCCTTATTTATATATATATTATTAAAAATGAACTACAACATTCACTAATGACTGATTACTAGAATTGTGTTGCATTTATTTTCCCTTATGCACCTTATGCACAGACACACCATTTCCACTAATACTAGCAGCAAATATTTTAGCAGCCTATTGCCACATCATTAGTCTTGTACTCACTTGTTTGGCATGTGCAACAGGAAATATTTCACTTTTGGAGAAGGAAAAAATAGGTTTATTTGCATTACACTTATTTGTGCAGTTATTCACTGTCTGGTAAGTTAATGTTCAAGAAAAATTATTGATTTTTATTAAGATGTTCTATTATTTTATATTAATGATTACTCATTTATTTCAGCCCTTTATATTCAGCATGTCTCTATAGAAATAAACTTATATTTCTATGAAAATTGAAGCTTTTGGTTTTTTTTGCAGCCCACATAAACTTAAACCTTGTTTATTTGGCCTGTGTTAGCTTTTTGAGTTTGACATGCTTGGGTTGGATATTTTATTTTTGTATCAGTTTATTTCACATAGTAAATACTATTTGTTGATGGAAGGAGCAATAACATTTATATTAAAGCCAAATGAATATGAAAAGGGAGCTGTTTATTATCCCTTTTCAACTCTACCCCCACAGCTGATATCACCATATCATTTTCCTAACACCATAGAAAATATGGCACCTCCCTTAGAAAGAAAGACCCGAGTCATTTACCTATATATCTTTATATTCTAGGACCATTCTTATTGCCAAAGAATTTTGTGCCAATTTCATTATATTAGCATAAAAATTGGGAAGGTCTATTTATTTCTTTCATGTACTTGACTGTTACATTTCTTTGTCACCACCACTCTTCCCAAAAGGATAGCTGAAGTTTCTTAATTGAAACCAGTAAAATATTTCAATTATCTTATACTGTGAATTTTAATAAGTCTTTATTTCATACTAGAGGCCCAGTGCATGAAATTTGTACATGGAGGTGTGTGTCTCTTAGCCCAGCCTGCATCCTCTCCAGTCTGGGATCCCAAGTAGGATCCGGTCAAAACGACAGTTAGACATCCCTTTCATAATCCAGGACTGCTGGCTCCCAACTCCTCGCTTGCCTGCCTTCCTGATTGCTCCTAACCACTTCTCCCTGCTACCTGATCTGCCCCTAACCATTTTCCTGCCAGCCTGATTGATGCCTAAATGCTCCCCTGCCATCCTGATTGTCCCTAACTGCCCTTCCCTATAGGCCTGGTCACCCCTAACTACCCTCCCCTGCAGGCCTGGTCACCCCTAACTGCCCTCCCCTGCTGGCTTGATTGCTCCCAACTACCCTCCCTTGTAGACCTGGTCCTCCCAACTGCTCTCCTCTGCTGGCCATCTTGTGGTGGCCATCTTGTGTCCACATGGGGGCAGTCATCTTGTGTGTTGGCATGATGGTCAATTTGCATATCACTCTTATTAGATAGCATTGGTATTTTAAACCCTGAATGAATGAGAGATTAGGTCAAAAGATCTTAAAATATTCCCTTTTCATAAAGGAGAACTTTTAAGGAGATAACGAGTCCCTTTTCCTCTACCCCATTGTTTCAACTGCTCATTTAAGAATTACTGATCTCTCTTTTTGACAGTGGTATTATTCAGCACGACTTGATCTTCTCCCTTCAACAAACAGAATGTGTCCTCAAACCAGTTGAATCTTCAGATATGAAAATGACTCAGCTATTCACCAAAGTTGAATCAGAAGATACAAGTAGCCTCTTTGATAAACTTAAGAAGGAACCTGATGCTTTAACTTTGCTGGCCCCAGCTGCTGGAGACACAATCATATCTTTAGATTTTGGCAGCAATGGTGGGTCTTTAGTTAGTGTGTTAATTGCCTAACTTGTGTCTGCTGATGCAAGCCCATTTTAACTGAATTTGATGCTAACATTTTTTTGTTGGTAATCATTTGGATGTCCTGGCCTTATATATTTAATTTTTCATAGTCTTCTTAAAAGTATTTGCTTAAATATTTTGCCTCTATAATTTCTCAGCATTCCTGTTTTTATCACATTGTTGGAAATTGTGATTCAAAGTGTCCTTAAGGTATTTCTTCTCCCCACTTTACCTTTCCTCAATTACTCTGTTATTTCTATATCCTACTGTCATATTTTCTCCACAATTTAGCAAAATTATATTGCAATATAGATAGTTCCATTAAAGGATAAATAAGCAGTCATACCAATATTAAACATTAAAAATTAAAATTGTAACTTCAAAGTAGGTTAAATTTTAATGAAGAAATAGTTGTAATTACTTGGGTTTTTATGTCATGTCAATTCATAGGAGTTGTCAGTAGTGGGTTAGAAAGATAATTCAGACTTATGGTTATACCATAGAATCTATAAATGTTCTGATTAAGGAAAATTGGGTAACATTTTTGTTGTTTGAACTAGACAAACCTTTGTTAAAAGGGGATATATTCTATATATGTTAAAATCTAGATATTCTTTAAATTGATTGATTTTTTTTCTTTTTTCCTCCTACAGACACAGAAACTGATGATCAACAACTTGAGGAAGTTCCGCTATATAATGATGTAATGCTCCCCTCATCTAATGAAAAATTACAGAGTATAAATTTGGCAATGTCTCCATTACCTGCTTCTGAAACTCCAGAACCACTTCGAAGTAGTACTGACCCTGCGCTCAATGAGGAAGTTGCATTAAAATTAGAACCAAATTCAGAATCATTGGAACTTTCTTTTACCATGCCCCAGATTCAAGATCAGCCAGCTAGTCCTTCTGATGGAAGTACTAGACAAAGTTCGCCTGAGGTAGGTGTCATGATGTAATAAGAAAAGGATAAATTTCAGATTTTAATGTTCAGGAAAGAATATATTTGTAGATTTTATTCAAACTTTAATTTGACCCACATGTCATGGATTTTGTTTGTGTGCATTTTAGCACTCTAAAATTACTGCAATAATTGTTAAGAGCTTAACTTGGACCTCAGTGGAACATGGGAAAGAACTGGCTTAACAAAAATGTAAAGGAAAAACTTACGTTGCTCCTCTATATCAATAAGACAATAAAAGTCTTGAATTTAGACACACAGAGGAAAAAACTGTGTGTGCCTATGATAGGTCTAAGCCCATATATATTACCCATTGAGTTTGAGAATTGTCCAGCAGAAAAAGACTTAAAAGGGAAATGACCCTAAGCTCTGCCCAATTTAGTACAGTTTCCATTACTATTTTTAAATTCTCCGTAAGTTTAACATGAAAATACCGAATCTTACACAGAGTAAATACTTAATAGCTGTTTTTATGCAAGTTCTGTCACAATAAAAGTTCTCTTTAAGGGCAAGGTTGGGCTAAGACCGATGGTATCACATAGGGCTCTATTTCTAAATCTAGAGTGCTTCAACTTCAGAGCTTCCTGTATCTAAAAATATGCTCAAGAGTTGGGTAACAGATCTGAATATGACTTGATAAATGAGTCACAAATAAGCTTTAATAGGTGGTAAATAATTTCATGTTCAATATCTGTGGATCCAAACTGGCAAGTTAAAAGTAGGAGATTTGACATCTCATAGCCTTCTGGAGAACACTTCCTAATCTCTGGTTATTTAGTTTGCCTAGCACAAAATGTATTTTTTTGTTTCTTTTTAATATATTTTATTGATTTTTTTACAGAGAGGAAGGGAGAGGGATAGAGATTTAGAAACATCAGTGAGAGAAATATCAATCAGCTGCCTCCTACACTCCCCCTACTGGCGTGTGCCCGCAACCGAGGTACATGCCCTTGACTGGAATTGAACCTGGGACCTTTCAGTCTGCAGGCTGATGCTCTATCCACTGAGCTAAACCAGTTTTGGCGATTCGTTGTGTTTTTAATCTAACAAAAATGTTGTAGTCAGGGAGGCAAAGCTTATGCTTAGAATACATAGCTATAATTTTTTGGTTAGTGTTCTTGTTCAGAACCTTTAAAAAATATGTTTTTATTTTAGAAAGAGGAAGGAAGGAGGGAGAGAGAGAAAGAAACATCTGTGTGAGAGAGAAACATTGATCGGTCGCCTCTTGCACACACCCTGTCTAGGAATTGAACCTGCAGCCTGGGTGTGTGTCCTAACGGAATCAAAGCGACAACCTTTCCGTGCACAGGACAACACTCAGTCACCTGAGCCACACTAGCCAGGACTTCTTGCTCAGAATTTCTAAAAGAATAGTACATTCATTACAGTGAATGCAACTACAAAAACTTAAATCTCCACACCTACCCTTCAGAGTAGCCTGTAAGATTTTAAGTAGATCACTACAGGTATGTGCCCTCTCAGTACAAAAGTAGATTCCAGTAAGTATATCATCTGGTTGGTGGCCAGTTGGGTATCCTGTGGGAGATGAATTATTAGATGAGTTCTATTCTTTAGCATAAACAGAATAATGCATCATTCTTAATTTTATTAATGACTAGAGGCCCGGTGCATGAAATTCATGTACTCGGGGCGGGGTCCTTCAGCCCAGACTGTACCCTCTTGCAGTCTGGGAGGCCTCAGAGGATGTCTGACTGATGGCTTAGGCCAGCCATGAGTCTGGTTTCTGGCTGAGCAGCACTTCCCCTGTGGGAGCAGACTGACCACCAGGGGACAGCTCCTGCATTGAGCATCTGCTCCCTAATAGTGTGTGTCAGCAACTGGTGGTTCTGCTGTTTAGTTCATTTGCATATTAGCTTTTTATTGTATAGGACTAGAGGCTAGTGCATGAAATTCATGCTTGGGAGGATGTCCCTCAGTCCAGCCTGAACCCTCTCCAATCTGGGACCCCTCGAGGGATGTCCAACTGCCTGTTTAGGCCCGCAGTTGGGAGCCAGCAGTCCTGGATTGTGAGAGGGATGTCTGACTGACTGCCCGTTTAGGCCCACCAGGATCAGGCCTAAACGGGCAGTCAGTCAGACATCCCTCTCACAATCCAGGACTGCTGACTCCCAACTGCTTGCCTGCCTGATTGTCCCTAATCACTTCTGCCTGCCAGCTTGATCAATGCCTGACTGCTCCCCTGCCAACCTGATAGCCCCTAACTGCCCTCCCCTGCAAGCCTGGTTCCCCCCAACTGCCCTCCCCTATAGGCCTGCCCCCCACCCTTCCAACTGCCCTCCCCTGCAGGCATGATCCCCCCACCAACTGTCCTCCCTTGCAGGCCTGGTCCCCCAAAACTGCCCTTTTCTGTTGGCCTTATTGCCCACAACTGCCTTGCCTTGCCAGCCACCTTGTGGTGGCCATCTTGAGTTACAGTCAATTTGCATATTATTCTTTTATTAGATAGGATGTTGTTATAGTCAGAAACATATATAGAGTTCCCCTATCCATGGAGGGGTACACATTCCTAGGCCCTAGTGGATGCCTGAAATCATGGATAGTAATGAATCTTAATCTACTTCCTCAGTTCTGCTAGAAATGTGGCAGCAGCTTCTTCATTGGCAGATGTAGGCTACAATAATTGTTATATTTTCATCCTGTATTTGCTTGCAATAAATGGCTTATTCATTTCAGGGGATCCCTTGCTGAAGCATTCATAGGGTCTTG
The DNA here is from genome assembly GCA_004026805.1 of Lasiurus borealis. Taxonomy (NCBI): domain Eukaryota; kingdom Metazoa; phylum Chordata; class Mammalia; order Chiroptera; family Vespertilionidae; genus Lasiurus; species Lasiurus borealis. The sequence continues at coordinate 36,280 of PVJN01016550.1, forward strand.
GTTTTTTCTTGCACAACACATTGCTGTCAGTTAGAACATGTTTTCTGTTCATGTCTTCCACCCATAAATTTAATGCCTTTACCATCTTAACTAAGCATTTATGCACTGTGCCTATAATTTGCAGTTTAAGATGTGACCGCAAAACTAGCATGTATTTCATTTTCCTTCACAATTTCCTGGATATAAGAGTTAGTATTACTGTAGATCTTAGCAACCTCAGAGAGTGTGTGTGTGTGTGTGTGTGTGTGTGTGTTTACTTATTAAGTCAAGAATTTATACATTTTCACTTAAAGGAAGCACTTTACAGTTTCTCTCTCACATCCAAATTGCCAGCATCACCACTAATGTACTTTAGACCTTATTAAGTAAAATAAAAGTTACTTTAAACATAAGCCCTGCAACACTGACAATTGATCTGATAACCAAGATGGCTACTAAGTGACTAGTGGGTAGATAATGTATATAGTGTGGATATCCTGGACAAAGGGATGATTCATGTCCATGGCAGGGCATAGTGGGACAGTGCAAGATTTCATTACACTGCTCAGAACAATGCAAAATTTAAAACTATTAATTACTTTTGGGATTTCCTATTTGATGTTTTCAGACCTGAGTTGTCCACAGGTAACTGAGAAAATGCAGAAAGTAAAATCCCAGATAAGGGGAAGCTATTGTGTTAGCAAAAATTGTTAGTGTAAGCTCAAAAATTTAGCTTTTCACTAGTTAGGTAAAATTTGATAGAACGAAGGGACTTTGTTGTATATTCTCTGAGATCTGGTTGGAGAATTCTAACAACTAGCAAAACACACAGGCTTATTCTGGGAAAGTGAATACATTTAATTTCTTTTACAGCCTACCAGTCCCAGTGAGTATTGTTTTGATGTTGATAGTGATATGGTCAATGAATTCAAGTTGGAATTGGTTGAGAAACTTTTTGCTGAAGACACGGAAGCAAAGAATCCATTTTCTACTCAGGTATATGAATTTATTATATTTTACATTAATCTTTATTAAATTTTTCATCTAATGACTGAGTTTAACTTGTTTTTCTTTTGTAAGATGTAGCCATTGTAAAAACTCATACATTTGTTGTTGTATAGGACACTGATTTAGACCTGGAGATGTTAGCTCCTTATATCCCAATGGATGATGACTTCCAGTTACGTTCCTTCGATCAGTTGTCACCATTGGAAAGCAGTTCTACGAGCCCTCAAAGTGCAAGCACAGTTACAGTATTCCAGCTGACTCAAACAGAAGAACCACCTGTTACCACCACCACTACCACTGCCATCACTGAGGAATTAAAAACACTCACAAAAGATGGTATGGAAGACATTAAAATATTGATTGCATCTCCATCTCCTACCCACGTACCTAAAGAAACTTCTAGTACCACAACATCACCATATAGTGATAATCGAAGTCGGACAGCCTCACCAAACAGAGCAGGAAAAGGAGTTATAGAACAGACAGAAAAATCTCATCCAAGAAGCCCTAACGTGTTATCTATTCCTTTGAGTCAAAGGTATTTATTTATATGTAACATTAAAGTTATAGTTCTTTTATTTTTTAGAAAATGTGTATGATGGTAAATTATTTCTAAACATAGCAAACTTTCTAATGTATATTCTTTAATGTACATAAAATTGATATACAAATTTTGAACTTAGAATAAGCACTCTAGAAATTATTTCTAAATGAGCTTATGTATTTATTTTCTCTAAAATAGTGATATCACCTATCTGAATGTAGGGTCTTCTGATACCTCCAAAACTAAAATCTAGCCAGTGAGTTCTGTAAATGTATAAAAACTGGCTTGGTGTGTGTGTATATATATATATATTTTTTTTTTCATTGATTTCAGAGAGGAAGGGAAAGGGAGAGAAACATCAACGATGAGAGAATATCATTTATTGACTGCCTCCTGCATGCCCCCTACTGGAAATCGAGGCCACAACCCGAGCATGTGCTCTTGACTGGAATCAAACCCAGAACCTTCCAGTCCACAGTCTAATGCTCTATCCACTGAGCTAGGGCTGGCTTGCTTTCTTATGATTGTTTCAATCAGGCTAGTTTATCCTTACTGCTTCCGTTTCATGGAGCACTTTTTAAGCCTGAAAAAAAGTCCTTCCTACTTAAGGGTGTTTCCAATTCCACAGTGAGCCTGATGGTCTTCAATCCTCAGTATTCAGTATAGATATTTAAAAGACTTCTTTTTAAATTGTATGTATAGTTATTTTGTAATTGTTTTTACTTTTTTTAAAATGTATTTTCACTGATTTCTGAGATGAAGGGAGAGAGGAGAGAGAAAAAAAATATCAATGAGAAAGAATCATTAATTGGCTTCCTCCTGCAGGCCTACACTAGGGACTGAGCCTGCAACTGGACATGTGCCCTGACCAAGAATCAAACCGTAATCTCCTAGTTCATAGTGCAATGTTCAACCACTGAGCCACACCAGCCAGGCATATTTTTCATTACTTATTTATAGAACATTATATTGTATAGGTTAAATAGGGTTTTAAATCTACAGGAGGAATCTAAGCCTGGTTTTATGACATTGCTTATATGGAGTAAATTTGAGCAGATATCTGGACACCAAACATTGTAAATTATACTTTATGTAATTTGTAATGGGATTTAACATGTTTTAAATTTAAAGCTCTATTTATAGGAAATAAGTTTTAGCTAGTCAGTGGGGCAGTGTGTGTAGGAAAGAAATGATTCTTTTTCTACTGTGCCTAGACTGATCCAGGTATCAGTAGCAATGGGAAAAGGCACTGCCATAGCCAAGGCTCAAGGCATATTGCTTCTGCCTTGCATCATTGCTTTGACCTAGAGTGCTGGGAGAGACCTTTTCCTAGACCTAAGAAAAGATCTTGAGCTTAAGATTTTAAAAAAGAGCATTTTATATTACTTTATAAATTTCCATGTTACCAACAGACTTTAAAATTTAAACTCTGAGTTCCTCTAAGCAGCGGTTGCCAACCTTTGGGACCTCACAGACCACCAGTGGTCCCAGGCCATCCGTGGGTGACCACTGCTTTAAGGCAATGACAGTGTCTTGTTGACATTTTAGTGGTATTAATACTTAATTCAGAACCTATTGTGTGCTAGCTACTCAATAAATGGTTATTGTGTGGGTAGATGAATGAATATCCTCTATAATAATAAAAGCATAATATGCTAATTAGACCAGGCAGTCAAACATCCTTCTGGATAAAGCTGCAGTGGCTTCAAGGGCCAAGAGCAGTCATCCACGGTAGCCGGCAGCAGCAGAGGCAGCAGCAGTGGGGTGATGGGGGTGGAACCTTCCCCACATCGGCCCGTCACCTCTACCACAGGAAGGCTGGAGGTGGTGGCAGCAGCAGGGTGATGGGGGCGCAGTGTCTTTCCCTGATCTGCCCAGTTGCCTCCCGCAGAGGGCTCCCAGACTGTGAGAGGGGGCAGGCCAGACTGAGGAACATGGCTTCCTCTTCTCCCTCCCCTCACCCCCCAGTGCACGAATGTTTGTGCACCGAGCCTCTAGTAGTAATATAATGGTGATGACAATGAACTGTTTACACTTTACTATTAGCTACAGGAGACTAGGGATAATCAGTTTTCTGAACAACTGTATATTTGTCAAAACCAGTCTTAGAATCAAATCTCTTTAGCAATTTTATTTTACATTAGTTCCATTATAGTATGCACTAAATACCTTATGAGATAAATTTTATGAACTATATGCAGTCTTTTTCATTATTAATTCTCTAGGTTGTTATTCACAAAGTCAAAGTGCTGTACTAAGCCAGACAGCTGTTCAGCAAAGATTAAAATAACCATAAAAACTACTGCTACTGCCCTGGCCAGTGTGGCTCTGTTGGAGCATTGTTCTGTATACCAAAAAGTGGCGATGTTTCTTTCTCACATGGATGTTTCCCTTTCTCACTCTCTCTCCCTCCATCCCTTCCTCTCTCTAAAGTCATTTTCTTAAAAAGTACTACTGAGGTGATATTTATACTATACACTGAATTATAGTTCATAAAGATAATATAGTTATGTAAGAATTTTAAAAGCTGCCTGTCTGTATATTGGAGGTTTTACAAAACTGCATGTAGGAACAAGTTAGAGTAATAAATTACCCATAAACATTCTCAACTATATGTGAAACAGAGCAAGGAGCCATTTATAATTAATGTATTGATGGGGGAGTTCTTGAGAAGATAAAGTAGCTATGATAAAATTGATGTATTTGACCCACCAAGTAGTTCTTCACTATTCAATATTTTAGGTGCAGGTTTGATACCAATACTGGAGGCAAATTGACTTAGTAGAAAAATCATTGGCGAGGCATGGGTCTAAAGAGATCTAGAATGTACTTCCATATCCACAACTAATTAGCAGTGGGACTTTGAGATAGTTACTGATCAGGCCAGAGATTTCTCATTTATAAAATGGGTATTATATATGTATATTACTATCTTTGGGATTGGAGTAAAATTAAAATAATGAACATGAAATGTTTTATGAACTGAAAATACTATGCAAGTGTGAAATTAATTTTGTATCAAGTAGTCCCAAGATTATCTGAATTATATTAGATGGAATGAAAGATCAATATTTGTTTTTACTTATAAAAATATTAGTCTAGTTCACTTCAATTAATAGGGAAATGCAAATTTTAGGTTAATTTGTTTTAAAAATTGAGTTTTGGTGTTAAGCATCTGCCCCCTGGTGGTCAGTGGGCTTTCATAGCCAACTTCCTGTGGTCCCTCCCCCCAACTGGCTGGCCCCTATCGACCTCAATTGGCCCCAATCACCAGCTAAGCCAAGGGACCCCACCAGTGCACGAATTTGTGCACCAGGACTCTAGTATAAATATATTTTGTTGAAAAAAGCTATTTGGATAGTTCTTAAAAATAATAATAAAATAACCATATTTTTATTTAAATTTTTCTTTTCAGAACTACTGTTCCTGAAGAAGAACTAAATCCAAAGATACTAGCTTTGCAGAATGCTCAAAGAAAACGAAAAATAGAACATGATGGTTCACTTTTTCAAGCAGTAGGAATTGTAAGTGTAAGAGTATGTGTTTGCTTTTTCTAGTCTAGCTAATATTCTATTTATATGTTATATATAGATAATTCCTTGTTTCTTCTAAATACTAAAGTTGTATTTTTAGGATTAAACGTTGATCATTTTTTTCACTTTGTACATTCTCTTAAAAACAAAAACAATGAATACATTCTTGATGTAAAAATTTCAGATAATACAGATGTATTTTTAGTAAAAAGTGATAGTCTCCCCTTATTCCACCCAACATCACCACCAGTCTTTTTCTCTTCCCTTTAAATTAATTTCCCCTTCTTATTCTCAAAATACAATAATTTTCTTAAGTCAATGTTCATGTAACCAATACTATTATTATAAATTAACCAGATTAACTGGAAAAAATTTACAGAGAAGTTGTTAGCCACAATTTATGGCAAATAACTGTCTTGATCATAGTAGTGGTAAAAGAATTAAAAACAATTAGATTGTTTCTTATTTGATTTAAGAAACCTGCTTTCTCCATGTTATTAAACTTTCATTTATATCAATGTTTTTTATCTTTTTTTTAAAGCAACAAAGTAAAATTGAAATAAGTTTCCTCTTTTTAGGGAACATTATTACAGCAGCCAGATGATCGTGCAACTACCACATCACTTTCTTGGAAACGTGTAAAAGGATGCAAATCTAATGAACAGAATGGAATGGAGCAAAAGACTATTATTTTAATACCCTCTGGTTAGTTTATTTTTTTTGTCTTGAATATCAATAGGAGAATTATATGGCTTTTTATTTAGGGGCTTTGTTCTAAATGAGAGTGGTTTTTATTCCTTAGCAAGATTAAAAAGTAAGGTAGCATTTTATCTAATG
>PVJN01016551.1:0-42208 GCA_004026805.1 Lasiurus borealis
AAAATCAACTCCGGGCTTCCAGTGGGAGGGAGAGGAAGAGAAGGGAAAACATGTCCATGTTCTGTAAATGCCCCATCCTTCCTCTTGGTCAGCAAAGCTGCAGGTGTTGGTGCATGGCCAAGAGTAACCCAGACAGCAAGGGCTTTGACCCTGAGGGCTGGAGGGAGGGCGCACTGGACGGGCAGCCTAGGGGGCGGTCGGGTGTGCTCCCTGCATCCTCCCCCTCCCCCCACCACAGGTATACAGCGTTCTAGGAGTGACACACACCACCTCTCCTCGGCCCCCCATGGGCTGTGTGTGACTCAAGAGTCTGGGCCAAGTGGAGACTGATGATAGGGAAGGAGGAGGAGCTGAACGGGGAGCCGGGGTGGGGGGAGGTTTTAGGGCCATAGAGTTGGCTTTCAACCTTCATTTTCCATTTACCCCCTGCTTTCTTTCCTTGCCCCTAGTCCCCAAGACTTGCAGCCCCAAGCAGTTTGCCTGCAAAGACCAGATCACCTGTATCTCCAAGGGCTGGCGGTGTGATGGTGAGAGGGACTGTCCGGATGGATCTGATGAGGCCCCTGAGATCTGTAAGTACTTTTCTGGCGCCCGCCCCCAGAACTCCTGACCTCTCTCTCCCCTTTTGGCCCAGGCATTTTGGGATGAGGACCAGCAGCTGATCGCTAGCCTGGAGTAGACCTTGCTCTGTGATTGTTTGTCCATGACACAGCTAAAACTGCCCTCTCTCCCCTTCACTGTGCCCGGCAGGGTGCCTGGCTTGCTCAGAAATGGCACATGGGATTGCTCACTCTGCCGCTGCACCTCGAGTCTTCTAGAGACTGTTTTCTCCGCCCTGACATTTTAAAAATATATATATATTTTTTATTGATTTCAGAGAGGAAGGGAGAGAGAGATAGAAACATCAATGATGAGAGAGAATCACTGACTGGCTGCCTCCTGTATGCCCCCTACTGGAGATCAAGCCCACAACCCAGCATGTGCCCTTGATCCGAATCGAATCCGGGACCCTTCAGTCCATATGCCCACACTCTATCCCCTGAGCCAAACCAGCCAGGGCCGAGCTGACATTTTTGCTGGAAGGAGAGAACCCAACCTCCCTTTTCTTTTGCGTATCCTTCTTTTTCCCACCTCAAAGCCTCCCGACCCTTGCTGGGTGCCCACGGGTCCAGCCAGGTCCCCTTTCTGTCCTCATCGTCCCAGGCCAAAGGCCACCAACTCTTGCTCAGTCTCTATACCAGAAGCCCCACCCCTGTGCGTTTCCCACCACCCCCGCCTTCCCCTGCCCCCAGTAAGTGGTGTAATCAGAGGCAGCTGTTTAAACTGGGAGAAAGGTCCCCACCCAGCCTTTACTTTGCCAGTGGGGGTGGGAGGTGGGGGGTGGAGGACTTGCTGGCTGGACCCCAGAATCCTGGGCAGCTGGCAGAGTGTTGGGGTCTCCACCTTCAGCCTCTCCCCTGCTTTATTAATCTCGGCCAGGGTCTAGGTGCCAGAGCATTCTAAGTCTGTCTCTGTTCTCTTTCCTGGGTTTATCCAGCCCCAACCCCTGCGCTCTCCCCACACCCTTACCCGTAATTATCAGGGGTAATTTTAGGGCCGGAAAGGGAGCCACCAGTCCTCTCTGCCCTGGAGGACTGGGGGCCAGGGATATTCTACAAGTGTGTCTATGGTGGGGTGGTTCAGCCTGGAGTTCCTTCTTGTCTGATGCCACTTTTACCCCCCTCATTTCTGACCTGATGCTTGGTGTTAAGGATTAAGAAAGCCTCGCAGAGGCTGTTTTTATTCATTCTTTCTTTGAAGCAAACCCCACCTTATGTGCATCCCCACTCTTACTCTCAGACCCATCACACACACAGCCTCTCCTGGCCACTGACCTGTCCACCCTCTGTCCCGGCATACACAAAAGCACGTGTTCTTCCAGGAACACAGAGTCAACACTCAAAACGGGAGGTGCAGCAGCACTCAGACAGACGCACAAAACCAGACTCAGTCCCCAAAGAATGTGGAAATGGAGACACACAGACATCCCCTCACTCCACACCACGCCACACACCGCCCTCACCTGTGCGTGCAGACTCTTGCCCAGGCACACAGGATAGCTCACTCATGGGGAGACACTCTCTCACACACCCCGACCAGGTTTACGAGCCAGTAGACAGTCATCTGTCTTCCAGCTCAGGGGCTCAGACAGCTTCCTAGCCTGCAAGACCTGACATTTCTTGGAGAAGCTCATCAGCCACCCCAACTCCATCTTCTTGGGCAACAAAGGAAGTACCAGAGACATCACCAGTGGGCTACCCTTCCCACATCTTCCTATCAGACAGGCCTCTCTGGGGTTGGGAGATCTAGAATAGTGCTGTCCAATAGAAACATAATGCAAAGCATAAGACAATTCATTATTTTCTAGTAGCCACTTTTAAAAAGGAAAAAACAACCAGGTGAAATTAACTTTAATTTTATTTATTGTATCCAACATTTTATCATTTTAGTATAATATGCATGTAAAAGTATTCATGAGATCTTTCACGTTCTTCTTTTTTTTTTTTTTTAATTGATTTTAGAGAGGAAGGGAGAAGGAGAGAGAGAGAAACATCAATGCTGAGAGAGAATCATCGGTTGGCTGCCTCCTGCACGTCCTCTGCTGGGGATGGAGCAAGCCACCTGGGCATGTGCCCTGACTGGGAATTGAACCATGACCTCCTGGCTTGTAGGTCAACACTCAACCACTGAGCTACACCGGCTGGACCACATTCTTTTTTGTGGGTGGCATTAAGTCTTCAAAAGCCAGTGTGTATTTTATGCTTAATTTTGAACTAATCACACAGTTCAAGTGCACGGTAGCGACCTCTGGCTGATGCTACATATTGGACAGTGCAGTTCCAGAACACCTGATCTGCCCAACTCTTAGCCCATTCCATGCCCTGGGAAGCTATGGGAAGGAGATGCTCTTTGTCATTGGAGCTTTTCTACCATGGACTCTGTTTTCCTTGGCTCATTCAAACCTTTCACTTCTAACCTTGGCCTGTCTCCTGAGTGTGCAATATGGAAGTGTAAGGGTCCATAGATAGGCAGGGGACATTTGAGAGTGCACTCTAGCTCTCCCCTCTACCTGGCGCTCCCACGTGTGTGACTGCTGTGTAGAAGGGCTCTAGATGGAAGAGTCTAACCAACTCTGAGGCCTCCTAAGATCTCAAAAATGCAGATGTCTGAAACCCAAGTCTCAGTTCCCTCTTCCTCTCCCAGGGAGCAGCTGGCCAGCTACAGCCGCTACTGCCAGCTTGGTAATGCTAACCTTCCCCTCTGCTCCCAGGCCCACAGAGTAAGGCCCAACGGTGTCAGCCGAACGAGCACAACTGCCTGGGCACGGAGCTGTGTATTCTCATGTCCCGCCTCTGCAATGGAGTCCAGGACTGCATGGACGGTTCGGACGAGGGGGCCCACTGCCGAGGTAAGGGCTCCTCTACCTCTCCTCAGGTGCATGCGATGAGTTCTCAGCTGGGCCTCTGAGGGGTTTGGAGGCCTGCCCTCCCAGGACTGTCCTTGCACCTCCAGTAGGGATAAGGCTTTGTCCTGCTCCCCTCCATAGAATTGCCACCAGACAGCGGTCGAACCCCGTGGGCCCTTTGGGCTTGGAGCTAGTTCAAGTATGGTCCCTGGCCTGGGCTTCTCTCTGTGCTTGGAGAAGTCAGCGCCCCTCTCCAGACCCTCGTTTCTCACCTGTAAAATGAAAGCTTTACATGGAAAGATCAGTGTTTTCATAAATTTTTTTATTGTTTAAAGTATTACAAATAGTAGTTCATAAGTCTCCCTTTCTTTTTTCCCTATTGACCTCCCCAGACTTCCCTACCCCCAGCCGTTACATGCCCTCACCTGTCCTCTCCCCCCACCCCCAGTGTCTTGTACCCATTGGTTATGCTTATATGCATGCATACAAGTCCTTCGGTTGATCTCTTACATTCATACTTTTTTTTGGTAAAGAGTGGGATCTTTTCTCCAAATGGTTTCTTACATGCAGCATGAGTATGAACAGAGAGGAGCGGATTCTGTGATTAAAGCTGGGGCTGGGGGGCTGAGGTTTTGCTCGTCCGCTTTCCTGGCCTATGGGAGGAGACACCTCTGGGTGCCCCTCACTCAGGGCAGAGAGTGTGGAGCAAGGGAGTTTGTGGAAGATTTCCATCCTCTCCTTTGGTTGGTTTTGCATGTTCTGTTTGGAAGCTCCTGGGATGTGGTGCCGTGTGGGCCCAGGGGTTGACTTCAGTTACCACGCACATCCCATCCAATTGGATGGTGTGTGTTCAAATTCGCTTCCTTTTGAATACCTCGACTACCTTTTCAGTCTTAAAAACAACAAAGAACCTCAAAAACCTAGGGTTTGAACTTCCTTTCTGATATTACAGACGTTGGTTCTCCTCAACGCGCGTACCCCCCCGCCCCCCTCTTTCCCCCAACTATATCCAAAAAAGAAACTCTTCTAGATTTTCCAGAAGAAACAATACTAACCTGCTTAATGGTGGAAGGCTGGACAGACAGCACATTTGGGCTCTCGGGTGGAGGTGGGGAGGAAAAGGAATAACTGAGGTCCGGCCCCCCACCCAAGCTCTGCCTGGCAGGCTTAGTGCTTCTGAACGTCTTAGCATCTGGGGCAGCTCTCACTCCTAGGTGGGGGGGTGAGGCCGCTGGACAAAGGGGTCTTTGTGGCCAGGCCGCCTGGCCCCACGCAAGGCCATTAATTGGGTCGCTGGTTTGGGGGGGCAGCTGTTCCCACCTCTCCCCCTCCTGTCTCATTCCCTTGTGTCTCCCCTGTGGAAGTGGGTCAGTGGCAGGAGAAAGATTAGAGAAGAATCCTGCGGGAACCAAATTTGTTCCTCCTGCCATCCTCCCCGCCTGGACTTCACTCCGTCTTTTCTCAGAAGCCTGTAGGCTCAAGGGATGAGTGGCAGGGGTGCTTCCAAGCCAGAGCTGGGATCCTGTGGGGAAAGATTCGATTCCATATCCACTCTTCACCCCCAGCCCTGGAGCCGGCATCGGAGTCCCCGGGCAGTGCAAATAAGAGGCCTGTGCAGGGAATAAGGCTCACTGCCCACACTCGCATTAAGCCCAACAAACTACCATATTTTCCGGCGTATAAGATGACTTTTTAATTCAGAAAAATCTTCTCAAAAGTCGGAGGTTGTCTTATAGGGCGAGTATATCCCAAACTCTATGTTTTAACTGGAAAAGTTGGGGGTCGTCTTATATAACCAGTTGTCTTATACGCTGGAAAATATGGTACCACACCTCTCTCCCTGGGACAGAGGGAGGCCAGAGCAGGGAGAGAGCTGTGAGCCCTAACTGGTTATGTGACCTGAACCTCTGAGTCTCAGTCTCCCCACTTGCAAAATATGGTAGATGCTTCTTCCTAAAGCCCCTTTCCATCTCCAGCGCTGCAGGCCTTGAATGTGGTTTCTGAAGGGTTGGCGGGAGTTGGGTGAAGGGGATAGTCGTGGGGTGGCTGCCAGGTCTGAGGGCCTGAGTGTGTGTCTCCTGCCCTCTCACAGAGCTCATAGGCAACTGTTCTCAGCTGGGCTGCCAGCACCACTGTGTCCCCACGCTCAACGGGCCTACCTGCTACTGCAACAACAGCTTCCAGCTGCAGGCAGATGGCAAGACCTGCAAAGGTGAGTGCAGCTGCCCGTGTGATGGTGGCGGGGAGAGGGAGGCAAGGGCCAGTGGGCCTGGCTGGAGTAGGAGGAAGTTAGATGGAAGGTGCCAGAGAGGAGGCGTGGCTACAGGCCCTATATATAGCCTCCGGTCACAACTCTGAGCCCACTTGCTCCCACCAGACATTTAAAAATTCATCTTAAAATTATATAGGTCATATGTGAGTTTTCTTGTAAGAAACTGAAAGCGCTGCAGATAAAACTAAAGTCCACTTCGACAGATCCTCTTCATTTCTGGTCCCTTTCCCATCTCTATTGAGACCCACTCTGTTATCGGTTTGCTATCTCTCTTCCCAGGGCTTTTTCTGTACCTGTGTGTGCATGTATTCATGGAAAACCTCAGTGAAAGTACTGTTTATGCGCATCTGCTCTTTTTTTTTTTTTTTTACATAAAATCATCCTGTACATATCTGTTTTTAATTTTTTTCGCTCGGCATGTTCTAGAGATTTTTCCATGTTAATACGTAGAGATCTGCCTCGTTCTTGTAAAAACCACTGTGATGTATGACTGTTACCACAGTTTACTTGGCCATCGCCCTATTGATGAGTAAGATGTTCCCAATTTCTCTCTGTTACAAACAATGCAAACTTTTCTGCTTTAAATTTGCCTCCCTCGAGCCTTTGCACAAATGCCACCTTCTCAGGGAGGCCACCCCTGGCCACTCTAAAATCACACTCCCGCGCCGCCGGCGTGCTCTCTCTCCTTGCTCTGCTTAGTACTTTTCCGTAGCACCAGTCACTTGCCAGTGCCCTAGCAACTCAAAAAAATACAACTTATCTTCTTTTGTATTTATTATTATTATAAGTATTTCATTTATCGTCAGAACTTAAGTTTTATGCGGGAACAGTTTGAATTTGTTTTATTCACTGAGGGAGCCCCAGAGCCTAGGACAGTTCTGGCACTGAGTAGGCACTAAAGAAATGTTTTCTGAATGAATGGATGGTATGCACCTAGGTGGCTTTCTCCAAGTCTGAACTTGCTGGGTACGTTTGCACATGTATTGTTGTAATATTCTGCCAAGTTGTCCTCCAACATAGCTGTAGGGCTAGGCAGTGGCAGTGTCTGAGGGCACACACTTCCCTGCTCTCATCACCTTGCAAATGACCATGCCCTTGATTTTTTTTCCCTGGCAGACTTTGATGAGTGCTCGGTGTACGGCACCTGCAGCCAGCTCTGCACCAACACGGATGGCTCCTTCACGTGTGGCTGTGTGGAAGGTTACCTGCTGCAGCCAGACAACCGTTCCTGCAAGGCCAAGAATGGTGGGTGAGGTCATACGTGGCCACAATGAGAGGTGCCCTCCCTGTTGTTCCTGGGTGGAGAATAGCCTGTGAGGTCCTAGGAACCCTTGCTGCATTGACCCTCCTCTCCTCCATCTACAGAGCCAGTAGACCGGCCCCCTGTGCTGCTGATTGCCAACTCTCAAAACATCCTGGCCACGTACCTGAGTGGGGCCCAAGTGTCTACCATCACACCCACCAGCACACGGCAGACCACAGCCATGGACTTCAGCTACGCCAACGAGACTGTGTGCTGGGTGCACGTGGGGGACAGCGCCGCCCAGACGCAGCTCAAGTGTGCCCGCATGCCTGGCCTGAAGGGCTTCGTGGATGAGCACACCATAAACATCTCCCTCAGCCTGCACCGTGAGTTGCTTGCTCCCCGTTTGGAGGGCGCAGAAGGGCAAGGGAAGCGGGGCCTGGTGGGGACAGAAGCAGATGACTAGACAGGATGATGACCCCGGTCAGGCACTGGAGCCCAAACAAGAAGCCCCTGACGGAGGCCGGGGCAGGAGCAGAGTCAGGCCGTGCTTTTCTGGCTCAGGTCTCAGGAGGCCTCAAAGGAGGAATGCTGGTCAATCTCCAGAGACCAGGGACTGTCCCTTCTCAGAGAGAAGGAAGGGTGCTGACTAGATTTCCAAGGGGCTTTCCCTCGAAGTGGTAGCAAGGGCTGAGGAGCCCTGCCCCGTAGTGCCTGAGGGAATGGCTGGGTCTGTCTTCACGGTGTCGCCAGAATAGACCCCCTGCTGTAGCATGAGGGTGGAGGTCCTGGGGCTGTTTCTGGGGGTCTTTGTGGCGGTGGATGAGACCAGAGGAGGAGCGGTGAGGCTGGGACCACCTGAGTGTTTTAGGATACTCGGGGTGTTTCCTTTGGGGCTCCCTCCCTGGGTTGCTGTCTAAGGGTTGTTCCTGGGGATGCGGCCGGGGCATAGATACAGCGCTTGGAGCGGTGCTGCTCAGCTCAGATGCTGTTATATAAACAAACAAAACATCTGGCATCATCACATTCCCAGGAAATGCACCACAGGGCCGAGGGAAAGATGGGGCCTGTGGTCGATCTGACCCACTGGGGAGGGAAACTTGATCTGTGACCTTGAGTAAACCAGAGTTCCATAATAACTGCTTTCTGGTTTCTAATCTGCAAAATGGGATTGCGGATTAGATTCTAATCTGCTCGGGTCAGATAAATAAACGTGAAAGTCAGAGGTAGCTGACAGACAAAAGGGACCTTGGGCCTGCCTGGGTCTTGAAGTTCCTTATCTGTTCCTGTGAGATGCTCCCCACAGAAAACAAAGACCCCGGGAGGATGCAGGGCTTAGTTCTGCTTCAGCAGATGTTCTTCTGAGAGCCCCGCCCTCTATGGCCTCATCACACTGTGCGCACCTCAGATCCAGAGCGTCCCAGGGGTGCCCCGGGGCTGCCGGTGACCAGGCTGCCCTGTGATTAGACGTGTTCTCCGTGGAGTACCGAGCTGGGGGTTGCCCCACAGGCGTGGCTGAGTTCTATGCGGATGGGCAGCTCAGGGAACCCCATGGCAAATGGGGTAGGGTTGGTGGGGAGACCCCATAAGACATCTCCCCTCGCCCTGCTCCTTGTCGATGGCTCCACCTCATAGGCCTGTCTGGGCAAACAGCTTCAGCAGTCCCCTCCCTGGCCCTAAGGCCAGACCCGTGGGCTGGTGGGCAGGAGGCTGGGGAGGGGCGCCCCTCTCCTGCCTTCCTCCCCAGAAGAAGCCGGAAATAACCTCAGGCGGGGATCCCTCCCTTGGCAAACACAGCCTTGCCTCCCAGTCTGTTAGGTTCAGTGGGCCCTTCTGGGGCAGAGTCCAAGAGGCGAGAAGAGATCAAGGTTCTGGGGAGAAGTGCTAGGGGGGTGAAGAAGTGGGTTCCTCTTGTCCCAGCCGCTGTCCCTCCCCCCCCTGCCCTGCCCGCACCCCACACCCCATGCCGCCTGAATGTCTGGCTGTCACCCTGAGGATGATTGTTTTGCTCTCATCCCACAGCCTAATTATGGGCCCTGAACTGAGGAAATAGGAAGTGTCTCTCCCCTAGTGCCCTCCCCACATCCCCAGTTTATCCCCCTTTCCCAGGAGAGGCTGAACGGCCTGCTGGGTGTGCAGGGTGGCTGGTCACAGGCACTCACCTGTGCAGTGGGCTGCTGGCCTGTAATTAGCTCCCCACTGCGGAGGGAGAAGAAAGGCTGCTGATTTCTCCAGCTTTCTCTCTGCCCTCTGGGGGAGCCCTCCCTGCAATCATCCCATTCTTGGCTATGACTGTGACCTCCATCGGCGGGAGGGAGGAGTCTGACAGTGGAGGAGAGGTGTGGGGGGCTCAGAGGCCAAGGGCAGCCTGCCTGCTGGTGTGGGAAGAAGAGGGAGCCTGCCCCAAAGAAACTCTGGATACGGAAATAGAATAGAAAGAAGGAAGGAGGCCAGGAAGTAAGTCATGGGTCTTGGGGTCCGAGTGGGCCAGACCTGCTCTGAGTCCTCAGAGCCCTGGACGAACCTCCAAGGCCAGCGGTGGCCGGCGGTCAGTGCAGCCTCTAGGAGAGGCCTGTGGAGCAGGCTCAGGACTGGCCCCTGTCTTGGCCCCAACTCCTTCCCTCTGTTTGTACTCAAGAGTGTGTGTGGGGGGTGGGGTGGAGGGTTGGGGTGGAGGTGTGGAATGACATCCATTGAGCAACATCCCCAGCATTCTGAAAGGCGTGCATATATACTCTTTCCTTACCCACACCGAGGCTGCTCACCCTCCTCTGCAGCCCCAGTGCTTTCACAGCACTGGATTGGGGTGATCCCTCCCCGGCCCTCCTGGGCTATCGCCCAAAGGCCCATCCTCCCAGCTGGATGGGTGGTCTCTGAGGACCCTGATTCCATGGCTGAGAACATGACTGTGAGTCACGGGAGACCCTTAGGGAGGCCCAAAGCCAGCCCCTCAGGTTTTTCTTTTTTCTTTTATATGTTTATTGATTTCAGAGAGGAAGATAGAAACATCAATGATGAGAATCATTGATTGGCTGCCTCATGCACGCCCCCTACTGGGGATTGAGCCCGAAACCCAGGCATGTGCCCTTGACTGGAATCAAACCTGGGAAACTTTAGTCTGCAGGCCAACACTCTATCCACTGAGCCAAACCAGCTAGGGCCAGACCCTCATTTTTTTTTTAAATATATATTTTATTGCTTTTTTACAGAGAGGAAGGGAGAGGGATTGAGAGTTAAAAACATTGATCAGCTGCCTCCTGCACACCCCCTACTGGGGATGTGCCTGCAACCAAGGTACATGCCCTTGACCGGATCCAACTGGGGATCCCTCAGTCCGAAGGTGGACGCTCCATCCACTGAGCCAAACCGGTTTCGGCTAGACCCTCAGTTTTTAATATTGCCTTTCCCAAAGCAGGGATGCCTTGATTTTCTGTCGCACATAGATGTGCATTTTTTATTACTGTAGTTATGTTTTATTGAATACTCATTAGGGAACTCCTATAACTAGCATGTCAAGTCTATGATTTTGTAGATTTTTTAGGATGCAGCAAAATAAGTTGATTTAAAGAGAGGATACATAATAGTCCAACTGTACATAAATGTGGTGAATATTTTGAAAATGATATGCAAAGGACTTCAAGTTCTGCTAACTGAGGCTCAGAGGGGTCAACTGGAAGCACTGAGACAGGCCTGACCACCCCTCATACCCACCCCCCACCTCTCACCCCCACAAGGATGATGCTAGCTAGGCTGAGCTGTGTTGGAGGTCAAATCTCCAGGCCCCACCCTACCCCCAGGCCTGCACTCTTTAAACTGTGCTCCTCTGACCTATCCCTTCAGTTCTGAGGATATTTTCACTGTAAGAAGATTCAGGGCAGACTGCAGGCGTGGGGTTCTGAGAAGGTGTGTGTGTGTGTGTTGGGTGAGGGTAGAGGGTTCGGGGGAGGTTCCAAGGTTGCTGATAGAGCCTTGAAGGAAGTAAGATTTGTGGAAGTCACTTAGTTTGGGCTGTGAATGAGGGGATGCTCTGGAAGGGCTCTCGGAGGCCCTAGCGCTTCCTCGCCTGCCCCATGCTGCTCGGGGAAGAAGGAGGTAGACCCCCTAGGAAGAAGAAAAGGCACTGTAGGCTGCAGGCAGCCAGGTTGCGAAATGGGTCCCCAATTCCAGCTGGCCAGCTTCACTTTTCTTTTCCCTCCCTGGTGTGTGTGTGTGTGTCTGTGTGTCTCGAGCGCTTGCTCGCATTTAAAGTCACAACAGGAAATGGGGCAGTGATTTGTCTGGAGGGAAGGCAGAGAGGGCAGAGAGCAGCCTGTGGTGAACTGGCTTCTCCAGCTGGAAGGGGAGCTATCTTCCCACTGAACTGGCTGCCCCAGGCCCTCTCAGCCCCCGTCCCCTACCTACGGGGCACTTCCAGACTACGTAAGAAAGCCAGCTACCCCCTTTCTTACCCTCAGAGTCTCAGACTATTGAGGGACTCTCCTCACCCCACTCTGGCCTTGGGCCCCTCCACATCCTGGTGCTTTTGCTTCCCATTCCCATTCTGAATTTTCTATCATGTAACAGCCCTCCTCCCCTCTCCCAGGCCAGGGACAGCCCTGCGTCTCGGGCATAGCTCCAGCCCTGTCCTCTTCTCCCCCGCTGTCTCCTTGAAGTCGCCTCTCTACCCAGCCTGCTCCCCACACCCCCTCCCTACTGTTTTCAAGCCAAAGGAAGGAACTTAAGCAAGAGAGATGTGTTTGAGAGCCCAGTAAGGATTTCTCAATAGCTGAAAGACCTGGTTCTGATTCTGAATCAGAGCTGCAGAATCCAGCCATCTCATCCCAAGACTGAAGACTTTGTGGACTGGGGCCAGGCAAGGGAAGGAGACAGGACACGCACACACACACACACACACCCAGGTGGAATTCTGAGCAGGGACGGGGCCCCGGGGAGACAGAGGTGACACTCTGTGGCCGAGCCCCAGACTTGCTGGTGGAACAAGAAGAGCTGAAGTCAGGACCTGGCAGGAAGCAGGATCGTGAGGACATGCCATTTAGTAATGTTCTGCCAAGCCCCAGACTCTTGATCATCTCCCCAGCCCGCCCCCCTCCCAAGCAGGAGGATTACCAGACAGATGTCTTCTCCCACTGTCTTGGGCATCCAGAGGCCAGAGAAGGAGGATTCTGGCAGTCAAAGGGAAGGGAAAAAGTGATGTCCCGACGCTAGGACAACCCAGTGAGGACTCGGTGCTCAATAAATATTTGTTGAATGAATCAGTACATGTGTGTCAGGAGCTGGGGACAAAGATAAAAGTGCCCTGGCCTCTCGATATTTGTAGCCAGGTAAACAGGCCGTGATACATGGAACTCCTGGGGCTACGGGAGCCTCTACACTGCCCTCCTGGAAGGTCTACCTTTAGTCAGGAGGCCATGGGACTCTGGCCCGAGGCACAGATAATAAATGGGTGGAAAAGGTGGGGATGGAAAGGATGGAGGTGAAGGAGGACCATGGTACAAACCGTAGCTCCCATTTGTGGCTTTGTTTCTGGTCGGCCCCACCCTGTGCTATGTGCCGTTGATGCACCGACCCATTTTACAGATGAGCAAACTGAGACTCAGAGACATTAAGTAATTTGCCCATAGTCCCACCGGAGGTGACAGATGATGATTCAAACCGAGGCTGGGCCCAGGGCAGAGCAGAGCGATGAGTGAGGTGGGGAGAGGTTCCTGAAATGAGGACCAGATGCAATGTGTTCCCTGAAGTTACAGTTGTGGTTACGGCTAATGGGATTCTTCTTCCTCACCCCGGGTCCTTGCACCCTTCCCTGCAATATTTGGGTGTGTGGGTGTGTTAAGGATATTTCCTCAGAGCTCAGAGGCCCCGTCCTTCCCGGGGTTTATTTTAGGGAGAGTGACTGGAATCCTGCAGCTGAAGCTGGGGTCTTCTTGGGAATGGGGAGGGGCCTGTTGTTTTCGGAAAAGCAGCCACTATTTAGGGAAATGCCTCTTGAACTTTGTGAATGATGGAGACGGTGAGAAAAAAAACTGGAGTTGTGGGGAGTGCAGGATGCTGAGCATGGGGGTCAGGGCCTAGGGAGGGTTCAGCATCTAACAGCACACAACCCAGGTCTATTCTGGGGCCTGGAACTGAAAGTCCTTTGCGACATCACAGGCAGGCTGCGGTCTGTCCTGTCCTCTCTCTCCCAGCTTCCGAGCGGCCTCCTCTGTGCTGGAATCCCTAACTCCCAGGACTCCAGACCACCCCCCAAACTCCTCCCACAACACAGCCTCTCTCCTCTGGGGTTTGCCTGAGACTCTCCTGCCTTCAGGGTTTGGGCCTTACGCCAGCGCCCCTCTGGAGGGTGCCCTGGCGTGGGTGAGCCCGGAGAAGGCTGGACCAGGAAGAGCAAACCCTCTGGGTTTGTAGGGCCAGAATGCTCAGGTCTTCCGGGCACAACCCCAGAACTCCACTTGCCCCCCAGTGCCATGGATGGAGGGGAGCCGTCTCCCAGCCTGAGACCGTCTCTGTGATGGCCTTTGAGTTGTGTGAGTGGCCCAGCATGTGTGTGTGTGTGTGTGTGTGTGTGTGTGTGTGCATGCGCATGTGTGCATATGTGTGGTGGGGCAGGCAGAGGAATCTGGACTTTAGGGAAGAGGAAAATAATGTGGTGGAGGGGGGTTGGATAACAAAGGATTTTTGCTTGCAACTAATAGTCTCCAGCTGCAAAAATACCAAAGGGGAGGCCAAGCCGGGCTGGGGACTCCAGCGCTTGCCAACTCCTCACCGGCCTGCTGAGTGGGGCCCTGCCTGGCTTTTGGGAGGTGGAAGGGGAGACCGGCCAAGGGTAAATATCTGAGAGCAGGATGGTCCCTTCCGGGAACGGGGAGGGAGCACAGGCCCGGGGGAGGCCCGAAGGTGGAGGTCAGCGTCATCCTGAGGCTCAGCGGGGAAGAGGCTGCACCTGAACGAGGGGCGTTAGCCCTCTCCAGGCTTCTTCCTCCCCTCTCGCTGCCCCGCCGAGCGCTGAGCCGCTGAGCGCAGGGTGGGTGGGGAGCAGGGCAGGGTGTTGCCAGCCCTGGGCTGGGCAGTGACTCAGGGAAGCCTCAGGAAGCGGAGAGAAGGACCCAGCTGCACCAGCTGGTGCCGGGAAACCAGCTTCCCATGGTGAAATTGGCTCACGTGCCAGCAGCCCCCAGACCCCCGCCGCGCCCACTAAGCAAAGGGCACGCAGCCCTGTTTGCCTTTCAACCACCCTGCCCGCTGCCGGGGGCTGTGGGCAGGCCCCCCCTCCCTTTGGGACTTTGGGACTTTGGCTTCCTCTGGAGGCAGCCCAGCCGCCTTCGCTGTAATCGGATTTCTCTGTGGTAACGGTGTGTGGGGCATTTTGATCACCTTACCCCTGCGCTGGGCCCTCTTCCGACTTGGCCTGCGACCCACATCCCAGGCTGCTCTGCCCTTCTCTCGCTCCTGCCAGCACCCAGGCCCCGAGGAGGGAACGGGCCGGGGTCGGGCGCCTCGGCACTTAACGGAGAGAGAACTCATCGGTGCCACCTTCCTCAGGCACCTTGGAGTGGGTTTCAACAGGGGGGACCTGAAGAGGAAACCAGTTTGATGAGAATCTCAAATTGGCTCCTTCCTCTCCCCCCTCCCCTCCCCCAGCCCAAGTCCTATGACCGTGAGTCAGTGGCAGGACCCAGCCAAGTTCCTTGGGAGCCATGTTCCTGTTCCCTGTGTCCCCACCCCCACTCACTGTTGGGAAACAGACCCTGAGCCCCTGTGGGGAGGGGTTGAGCTGAATTCCCAGTCCTCACACCTATAGCTGGGGGGGTGGGAGGGGGATGGGGGGTGCAGAATGATTCCCACTGGGCTGAGTGTGAGCACAGGGAGTGAGGTCGGCCAAAGGCCGGTCGTCCGGAGAGTTCTCTCCCTGTTGAGGAAATCGGTGGAGGTGGCGTGCAAGGTGGCGGTCCCGGGGAGTCCCCTGGCTTGGAAACGATCCAGTTTGCAAGAGGCATCACTTCCGCGGGTGGTAGTTGGAGAAGACAGTGGGTGGCCAATGGGTCCTGGAGGAGAGGGGCCGGAGGAGGTCAGCAGGGGTCCCTGTCCTCTGACCTGCTGTCCCCTAGATTTCCCGCTGCCCTCATCCCACCCCACCTCTCTCCAGCTTTTTGGCCTCTTGCATTTTTCTCCAGACCCGTGGCTGTAGGCTGAGCGCGGCCCTCATCTCTCTCCTCCTCCCCCACGCCCAGCCTTCTGGAGCTCCCCCTCCTGCTAAGCCGTGCCTCAGTTTGCCTTCAGAGTCCTTATGCTCTTCCCTCCAGTCTTCCCTCACATCAGGAAGTTGAGCAATAGGAACATTGAAAAAAGGGGGGATGGGGGTGAATAGAGGAAGTTTGGCCTATGTCACTGGACCCAACCTTTGGCCACCGTGGACCTTCCTGTTTCCATCCATATGGGCCCCATACTTTGGCATTCTTTTCCCTCAGATTGGATTTATTGACAAGTGCTTGCTTTTCCATTTTTTTTTTTTAAAGTCATGCCACATGGAACAGCTTCCAGTCAGTGCTCTGGCTGGCATGGGACTTACCATATGTGAAAGTCCAGCTAAAAATAAAAGAACTGTGTGAGTGGCCAAACATTGTGTGATGTTTTAATTAGCCCGAGTGCTCTTATCTCCAATAAAAGCAGATTTAAAAAAAAAAAAAGATCCTAAAATGAGCTGGTGAACCTGTCCTCACGGTCCATGGGGACTCCAAGAGGAGCTTCCGGGAAGGGTTGGAGTCAGGGAAGCTTGTCCCCCTTGTCATAGGGTGCGGGGCTGTGTGGGAAGGTACTCGGAGACTTCTCCTGGGAGAGACCAGATAGGGGGAAAGGTGGCAAAGACCACAAGGCTAAGTGTGCTGCCTCTGCTACCTCCCGTGGGAGCTCAGGGAGCAGAGACGGCCGTGCGGGCCGTGGCCTGGGTGGGAGGGGAGCACCCCGAGGACCATTGGAGCACCTCCCCCATAGCTCGTTCATTCTCACCCTCCAGACGTAGAGCAGATGGCCATTGACTGGCTGACGGGCAACTTCTACTTCGTGGATGACATCGATGACAGGATCTTCGTCTGCAACCGGAATGGCGACACCTGCGTCACTTTGCTAGACCTGGAGCTCTACAACCCCAAGGGCATCGCGCTGGACCCTACCATGGGGTGAGAGGGCTCTGCCCTGCCAGGGGGCGAGAGGCAGAAGCCGCAGTGGGAGGGTGGGTCCCCAGCATCCAGCACTCCTTTCACGTGCCATCTGCCCACAGGAAAGTGTTTTTCACCGACTACGGGCAGATCCCAAAGGTGGAGCGCTGTGACATGGATGGGCAGAACCGCACCAAGCTGGTCGACAGCAAGATCGTGTTTCCTCATGGCATCACGCTGGACCTGGTCAGCCGCCTCGTCTACTGGGCTGACGCCTACCTGGACTACATCGAGGTGGTGGACTACGAGGGCAAGGGCCGGCAGACCATCATCCAGGGCATCCTGGTGAGGGGGAGCCTTCGCAGGGAACCCCAGGGGGAGGGCCCTCTGAGAGGGGGGAGGGGGTGGTCATGAGCACTTTGGGGGAAGGGCAGGACATGGCTTCCACTCTGAGAGGAACGGTCCTTTTAGAGATACCTTCCGCTTCCTTTTTCTGGTTTGGGGTCCTTACAATGGCCTCTGGGAGGCGGAGGCGCAGAGAGGTGACAGTCCGTTTTTGGCGGATGGAAATAGCACTCGGACCCCGTCTAGAAGCCCTGCCAGGGCAGATGGCACTCCGCTCTGGGATAATTAGGGTGACAGCCATCTCGGTGTGCGTGGGACCGTCCTGGTGTTAGCAAACCCGTTAGCCCTGGACGAACTGGGACAGTTGGTCACAATAGCTACGCTATGTGGGCGGCAGGCCTGTGACAGGGCCAGTCTGTCCTCTCGACCCTCCCTCCCCTCGCTGGGCGCGGGAGCTGGGTTAGGAATGTTCTCTGTGTTCAGAGTTTAGGTCCCAGCGCCGATTCCATCGGAGTCATGCCATCACCCGCTGCAGGCCTGATTCCGGGGGGAGGGATGTGGTTTCTGCCCTCAAGGGATTTGAGCAGGCTGGGTGGGCCGAGTCCACAAACCACCAGGCAGTGCAGAGAAACCTGGAGCGATGGCGGGTGGGAGGAGGGAGCAGCCCTGGCTCCAGAAGCTCTTGGAGGAGCCGCTCCTCGGAGGATGAGTGGGATTTTGGCGAGCGAGGAGCTCACGGGCTGGGGGGGAGCCCAGCCCGGGAGGAGGGCAGCCCAGCTTCGGGCAGCGACAGCGTGGAGCTAGGCGCACAGGCCACGGCGGCGGCCTGGGGGGGGCGGGGGGTGGAGCTGCGGGGCTCTCCTAGACGGAGGGAGGACTTCTTTCTCGTGGGCCGACCACGCTGCCCGCCCCTCTCAGATTGAGCACCTGTACGGCCTGACGGTGTTTGAGAATTACCTCTACGCCACCAACTCGGACAACGCCAACGCCCAGCAGAAGACGAGCGTGATCCGCGTGAACCGCTTCAACAGCACTGACTACCAGGTCGTCACGCGTGTGGACAAGGGGGGCGCCCTCCACATCTACCACCAGCGGCGCCAGCCCCGGGGTGAGCCGAGCTCCACAGCCCCTGGGGGGCCCCTCCTGTGGGAACCTCCGATTCCCTCCTATCGGGACTGCTTCTGCTAACCAGGGAACACCCCGGCCACCCGTTCCTCTGACAGCCCCTTCCTGCCCCTCGGCATCTGGATCCCCCTCCCCCCCGGCGGCCCCTCCCTCCTTCTGCTCAGGACATAGAGTGTTCCTCCCGTCCCTCCTGGGGGGGGGGGGAGAGGGTGGGGGCGGGGGTCTAGAGGAGGAGCCCCTGGCATGGGCAGCCGGGGGATGCTCCCTGGCCACAGCAGCCGCCCCCACCGGAGTGGCTGGGTGGTGGTGGGACAGCGGCCCTCCAGGCCTGGGCTTGGAAGTCCCCAAGTGGGACGAGGGGCAGGAAGACCGCAGCAGGGGTGGGGGGTGTGGGCAGACTGCAGGAAGCCTTCTGCAGGCCCGGGCACAGAGGCGGCCCCGAGGGTCCTGACCAGCTCTCCACCCCGCCCTAGTGAGGAGCCACGCCTGTGAGAACGACCAGTACGGGAAGCCGGGTGGCTGCTCCGACATCTGCCTGCTGGCCAACAGCCACAAGGCGCGGACCTGCCGCTGCCGCTCCGGCTTCAGCCTGGGCAGCGATGGGAAGTCATGCAAGAGTGAGTGGAGGGCGTGCGTGCGTGCATGCTTGCCTGCTGGGGTGGGTGGGAGGGTGTCCTTCCCGCCTCCCCGCAGCCCTGCCACTTCTGTCTGAGATGACGAGAGATGAAGGCATTTACCCAAAGTTTCATCACTAGTAAGGGACAGTCACATCTGAAAACAAGCCTTCTCCCACTATCCCACTCCAGCTCCAAGGAAGACTGTAAACTGGCCCCTCCCCTCCTCCTTCCCCTCCTTCCTCCTCCCTTTTTTCCCTCCCCACTACCTCCTCCCTTTCCTCCTTCCCTTCCTCCCTTAGTAGGCAGTGGGCATGCCCTGCGTGTCTGGCACTGTCCTAAAATAAAAATTCAGCAGTGAACAGGTAGATGTCATCTCTGTCCTCCAGGGCGTACAGTCTGGCAGGGGAGACAGACCAATAAATAGAGACACTTCAGGTGGGGGTAGGTGTGAGGAAGAAAATGAACGGGGAGAGCAGAGCTAGCGGTGACCCGGGGGCTCCAGGTAGTTAGAGCGGCCAGGAGAGACATCTCTACAGAGATGGGATCTGAGCCGAGCGATCCCTGGGTGAGGAGGAGCTGCCTGCCGGAGGCCCAGCGGAAGCCCACCGCCCCGAGGCTCGCTCGGAGGCCGTGTGGGCTGGGTGACTCTCCAGCCGAGGAGTGACATCACACTGGCTGCTGGGGTGGGGACGGGCAGCGGCCAGTTCAGGCAAGAAGTGATGTGGCTTAGATCAGGCCGTTAGCTGAGGAAGTGGTCAGATTCCAACCTATGTCAAAGATGCTCCTTTTCAGTACTGAGCGGCACGCTTCACTACAAACATGCGACTCGCCGCCCTTGCCCCGTTTCCCACTCCCGGGGAAGGTCGCACCCCCAGGGCCTTATGTCGGTGTCTGTCTGTCCCTGTGACCCAGAGCCTCTGCTCCCCCCTTGCCCCCAGGCTCTGACCCAGTCCAGCAGGGCCTTGCAGCCCCTTGCAGGGGGCGGTCGTGTGTGCACACGCATGTGTGTGTCTGACTTTGTGCCTCCGCCTGTGCCTGCCCTAGAGCCAGAGCACGAGCTGTTCCTTGTGTACGGCAAGGGCCGGCCAGGCATCATCCGGGGCATGGATATGGGGGCCAAGGTCCCAGACGAGCACATGATCCCCATCGAGAACCTCATGAACCCCCGGGCCCTGGACTTCCACGCCGAGACCGGCTTCATCTACTTTGCCGACACCACCAGCTACCTCATTGGCCGCCAGAAGATCGATGGCACCGAGCGGGAGACCATCTTGAAGGATGGTAAGGGCCCCAGCGGTGGGAGGCGTGTGGACGGGACTCCCTCCCCCAGGGGCATCACCCACCTGGGATGCGAAGTGATTTGGGGCCTAGACATCTGTCCCGGTGCCCTGGCCCTCAGCTGACTGGCTGGCTGGGCTGGTTGGCATGGAGATGAGGGGATGACAGACTGACCCCTGGGTGACCCCCTTCTTGGCTGAGCTGACAAGAGGCAGGAGGATGGATAGATGGCGTGGGCTGTCCTTGCCAGCCCTTGGGAAAACTCAGGGTCTCTCAGCCATTGGCTCCGAGCCCTGGAGCTGCACGTAGCACACAGCGGGAGAGGCCCGAAGCCTTGAATCAGAGCGGGCGTCCAGCACCACGTGCACACGCAGAGTCCGCGCTGCCAAGTGCTGTGTGTGCTGCGTGCTTCCACGTCCCGAGAAAACTGTGTGGTTGGTTTGTTTGTTTGTTTAAATCCTCACCTGAGGATACTTTCCTATTGGTTTTTAGAGAGTTGAAGGGAGCGGGGAAGGGGAGAAAGAAAGAGAAACATGGATGTGAGAGAGACACATCCATCGGCTGCCTCCTCCCACACATGCCCTGACCCAGGCCGGGGATGGAGCCTGCAACCAGTGGATGGAGTATGCATCCTTGACCGGAAATTGAACCCGGGACCTTTCCGTCCATGGGGCAGCCCTCTAACCACTGAGAAAACCTGCCGGTAGAGGAAGCGGTGTTTTCTGGACTGAATCAGTTTTTCCCTCTGAGCTGCTGGGGCAGGTCAACAGTGCACTGTCTTCTGAACACCCACCTGCGCGGAGGCTCTGGGCTCTGCCGCTTCCCGGCCTGAGGGAGGAATTCCCCAGGGCAGGGCTCCCTAACTGGGCAACTCGCTGACACCAGTTACCACCCTTTGCCCTGCTCCCTACCCTCCCCACCAGGCAGAGAACCTCAGCAGTCAGCAGTCATAAGACTTTGGAGAAATCAAAAGCAATTCCTCATCACGAAAAGATTGGGGTTCCCTATACCAGGGGAACTGCTATTTAAAGGGCACCGAAGACAAAGCCTTTTGCTAAGTGAAAAATCACTTCCTGATTTATTCATTTTGTTAGCTCAGGAGTTTTAGGGCTGGGACGTGGCGTCACACTTGTGCCCAGAGAACATTGCCGCAGCTGTCCACCCGCCTCAGGCCCGGACATGCCCTCACACGAGAGCCCACATCCCCCACGTAGGTGTGCTGGCTGTCACGTACTGCCTTGTGCCTCAACACAGAGAGGCCACACAAATGATCTTCTCTGCCCGGCCAGTGTGGCTCAGTGATTGAGGGTCGACCTGTGAACTAGAAGGTCAGGGTTCAGTTCCCCTCAGGGCACATGCCCGGGTTGTGGGCTCAATCGCCAGTAGGGGACGTATAGGAGGCAGCCCATCAATGATTCTCTCTCATCATTGATGGTTCCCTCTCTCTCCCTCCTCTTCCTCTCAATAAAAAATAATAAATCAATAAAAAATTATATATATATATATATGTATATATATATATATATATATATATATATAATATAAAAATAATAATATTTAAAACAAACAAAAAATGCTCCCTCCTCCATCCTCCCATCCCCACTCACTGTCTTGGGCATACAGGGCTCCCAGCCCGCCCTACTAGCCAAGTTGCTCAAAGGTATGTGCACCCTAAGGGTCAGGGGCAGGCCGTTTGAGCTTCCTCTTAAGTCTCTCCGTCGTTGTCCCCTTCACTCCCTGCAGGCATCCACAATGTAGAGGGCGTGGCCGTGGACTGGATGGGGGACAATTTGTACTGGACGGATGATGGGCCCAAGAAGACCATCAGCGTGGCCAGGCTGGAGAAAGCTGCTCAGACCCGCAAGATCTTAATAGAGGGCAAGATGACACACCCCAGGGCCATTGTGGTGGACCCACTCAATGGGTGAGTCCTCCCAGGGCCTTGGGTTGGGTGGGCCAGGCACCCGGTGGGTCTTAGAAGTGGCAGATGAGACAGAGCGTGAACAGGAGAGGGCGGCCTAGGTGGGATGCTTAGGCGAGAATGGGAAGCTGAAAGGGGAGAAGTCCCCATCTTTAGGGCAACGGGAGTGAAATCTGGTCCTGTCACCCCCAGCCCAGAGCCCTGCACGGGCTTCCCTACCCTCAGAGTGAGAGAGACCACACGCCTTATCAGGCCGGGGTCCTAGGGGGTTTGCATGCAGCACTTTTGACCTCCTCTGCACCCTACTTCCTGCTCTTGGGAGTTCTGTTCCCACTGTCCCTTGACTGTGCCTCAAAGAGACACCCCAGCTGTTCCTGCCTCGGGGCTCCTGCCTTGCAGTCCCTCTGCCTGGAACGCCCAGGTACTTGCAAATCTAGCTCCTGTGCATTCACATCGCACCTCCTCAGAGAGGCCTCCTCACCTGCATGTCGTCACCTGCTTCGTGTTCCTGCTTTTATCACTTTGATGGGAGAGATCTTACCGGTTGACCTATTTCTTATCTGTCTCCCTGGCTGAGATATGGACTCCAGGAGAGCAGGAGCCCTGGCTACCTTGGTCTTTTCTTTTTTCCCTTAAAAAAAAAAATTTTTTTTTTAAAGAGAGAAGAAGGGAGAGAAGAGGGTGAGATAGAAACATCAGTGATGAGAGAGAATCATCGATCGGCTGCCTCCTGCTCTCCTCACATGGGGGATGGAGCCTGCAACATGGGCATGTACCCTGACTGGGAATCGAACCAAGTGACCTCTTGGTTCATGGGTCTCTACTCAACCCACTGAGCCACACCAGATTGGCCCATGGTCTTTTCTGGGTCCCCAAATGCCAGACTGTGCCCAGCTTGCTGTAGGCACTCATCAAACGTTTGCTGAACGGAGGGATAAATGGATGAAATGTGTGGGCCAGGGCTGAGCCGGACAGGAAGACCTCTGTAAGGGGCTCTGGGACAACACAGGTGGACTGTTAATGACCTGGTGCTGACCAGTCGCTGCCCACAGGTGGATGTACTGGACAGACTGGGAGGAGGACCCCAAGGACAGTCGGCGGGGACGGCTAGAGAGAGCCTGGATGGATGGCTCACACCGCGACATCTTTGTCACCTCCAAGACAGTGCTGTGGCCCAATGGGCTGAGCCTGGACATCCCAGCCGGGCGCCTCTACTGGGTGGATGCCTTCTACGACCGCATCGAGACCATACTGCTCAACGGCACCGATCGGAAGGTGGGCCGGCGTGCCTGTGTGGTGTTCGTGGTCTGTGTCGCCAGATCACTTTTATGTGTGGACGAGGCTCTGTGTGACTGTGTGGGCATCTGTGTGTGGCTAGGCCTGTGGGCTTTCTGTGTGTTGACCTGTGTCCCCATGGATGTGTACATCTGTGTGCTTGTGTGTCTCGCGTGTTGTGTTGTGTTGTGCTGTGCTGTGCTGTTGGAGGATTGCCTCTGTTAAAGTTCATCTGACTGGGCCTATTGTCTGGGGGTGGGACCACATCCGAAGCCGCTGCCCCCTCTGCTGTAGTTCATGCCCAGGTCCACCTCACCTGGCCCGCTGCTCAGGCCCACCTCCGCCTCTCCCCCAGATTCCCGTGTCTTTTTCATTTCTTAGTGCCTCCCATGGGTTGGCCTTTAATAAATCCTGGCAAATGTTTGTTGGGAGAAGAAATGCAGGTTTGAATTCTGGCTGTGGGCTCGGTACTGTGTGAGTGTGTGTGTGTGTGTGTGTGTGTGTGTGTGTGCGCGTCCATGGGTGTTGGAGGAAGAAGACAGTGTGGACAAGCTCGCCATCGGTCTCCTGCTGGGCTCAGGGTCTGGCACCTCCCTCTGTGCAAAGCTAGGGCCTCAGGGGCTCCCAGGCTAATGGAGGAAATAAGAGCCCACCTAGGGTGTGGATAAATGAGGGTACAAACCAGCAATCTCTCTGGGCCTCCTCAGTCCCCCTGTTTGTCTCCAGCTCCTTAGTAACCTCCCCTCCCTCCCTAGATTGTATATGAAGGTCCTGAGCTGAATCATGCCTTTGGCCTGTGTCACCACGGCAACTACCTCTTCTGGACCGAGTACCGGAGCGGCAGTGTTTACCGCTTGGAACGCGGTGCAGGAGGTGCACCCCCCACCGTGACCCTTCTGCGTAGCGAGCGGCCCCCCATCTTTGAGATCCGCATGTATGATGCTCAGCAGCAGCAAGGTACCCCCTGGGGCTGGGGCTGTGGCTGGGGCTGGTGACGGGGTGGGACCTAGATGGGGGTGAGGCTCCTGAGGGGGGGAAGGCACTCCCCATGGGATCCAAGGCTCTGCCTTTTGAGGCTCTCAAAAAGAGAGCCCAGCCCTTGCCCTCGGAGTGTGACACACATGCCTATCAGGCCTGGGCCCTACGGGTCTGCCGGCAGCTTGTCTGACCTCATCTGCCCTTCTTTTCCTGCCTCCCTCCCTGCCGTGCCTACGTCTCCTGCCCTTCAACATGCTCGTGGTCCTCTCAATGCTTCCTCCTGTTCCCTCTCCTCACTTTAATGCATCTCATCCCCTCTCTTCTCATTTCCTTCCCATCCCCTGTCCTCCCCCTCCTCCCCCTCCCCTCCCCACGCCCCCCCTTCACAGTGGGTACCAACAAATGCCGGGTGAACAACGGCGGCTGCAGCAGCCTGTGCCTGGCCACCCCCGGGAGTCGCCAGTGTGCCTGCGCCGAGGACCAGGTGTTGGGCACAGACGGTGTCACTTGCATGGGTACGAGGGGCCCAGCTGGGGTGGGAGGCAGGGAAGCAGGCCCCAGTGGGAGGAGGCCATGGGGCCCAGTGAGAGATGAAGGAGGCAAAGAGGGCCCAGTTGGGGCAACAGGAGCTGAGTGGTGGGGCAAGAGAAGGCTCCGGGGACCAGGAGTGGGGGAATCAGAGGGGTGTGAGAGGGCGCAAAGATCAGGCCGAACTAATCTTTGTCCCCCATCACTGAAGTAATATAGCAACAGGTCTAAGTACGAGAGCCTGGCCGGGTGGCTCAGTTGGTTAGAGCATCATCCCGTGCACCAAAAAAGGTTGCACATTCAGTTCCTGGTCAGGGCACATACCTAGGTTGGGGGTTTGATCCCCAGTCGGAGTGCATATGGGAGGCAATGGATCGATGTTTCTCTTTCATATCAATGTTTCCCTCTATCTCTAAAAAAAATTAGAGAAGAGAAAAAAAACACCAAATCCTACCAACATATCCTCTACCCTTTTGAGTTCATATGTGCCACAGCATTTTCTGTGTTATTCCTGCATTATTTTAAAAAGTCTCACTTTTTTCAATAAAAATAGGCTGTGCTGCCTAACCGGTTTTGGCTCAGTGAATAGAGCGTCGGCCTGCAGACTCAAGGGTCCCAGGTTCGATTCCGGTCAAGGGCATGTTGCGGGCACATCCCCGGTAGGGAGTGTGCAGGAGGCAGCTGATCGATGTTTCTCTGTCATCGACGTTTTCTAACTCTCTATCCCTCTCCCTTCCTCTCTGTAAAAAATCGATAAAACGTATTTTAATAAATAAGAATAGGCTTTGCTCATTATAAAAATAGATACACAAACATGATAGAAAATAGAGGAGGAGGTACAAGTCACCCCGAAGGCCATCACCCCTTGGTACCACTGCTTCCACCGGGAAGCCACCCCCCTCCCCCACATTTCTCCCTCCCCTTTCCTGTCTGGAGTCCTGCCGCACAGCCTGTGATAGTCCGTGCCTTTGTCACTGGACAGTATGTCATGAAAACATACGCAGAATGTTTAATGGCTGAAGTAGATTTCATTGGTAAAAGTCCCATGATTTACTTAACCCTTTCTCTGTTGGATGCTTAGGTTGTTTCCAGTTCTGTTTGCTTACTTTTTATTTTTTTAAATATATTTGTATTGATTTCAGCAAGGAAAGGAGGACACAGAGATAAAAAAACATCAATGATGAGAGAGGATCATGGATTGGCTGCCTCCAAACTCCACACAGGGGATCCAGCCCATAACCCAGTCTTGTGCCCTGACCAGGAATCGAACCGTGTCCTCCAGGTTCATATAGGTTGACGCTCAACCACGGAACCACACTGGTCAGACTGTTTCCAGTTTTTTGTTGTAACCACAGCCAACATTTATTGAGCACCGACTATGTACTAGGCACGGTTATAAGCACTTCCCATGCAGTAGTGTACTTTTTACTTAACATATTCCTGTAGGAAAGATATTTTTATTATCCCCAATTTACAGATAAAGAACGTGAGGCCCAAAGTTAGAGCAGGGATATGAGCCCAGACCGTTTCTTAAGCACCCACTCTACTATGTCTCGCACCTGCATGCTTTGCCATATTCTGAGTGAGTTCCTGACCGTAGAATCCCAGAGTGCAATTGGGTAGCGGGGCCTCGGCGCACAGCTCAGAGTGAGTGAGTAGGCCAGGTGAAGGGCAAGGGCCCTGGCAAAGAGAGGAACCGGGGGCCAGGGTAATGGAAAGATCCTTCCATGGACATTGAAATCACCAAGAATTGAAGCAGAATGCTTTTGGAAAGAGTGACGCTGGAGCCCGGGTTTAAAAACCCTTAAGGATGAGAGGGAGTGGCCTGGGGCCTGTAGAAGTAAGGGTGGGATGGTCAGAAACAGGAAAGTCAGTGTGCATTTTGCAGAGAGAAGAGAGGAGAATAGTTGGGGAGCAGGATGGAGAGGCAAGGCAGACACCTCCCGGCTCCGTGGTCCCTGGGCTGTGGGACAGAAAACAGCCGCCCCGGGGCAATGGGGAGGCTTAGTGGAACGACAGCTGGGCCAGAAAGGTTTGCACAGAGCTGCAAGGCCCAGGAGCCAACTGACCTGGGGCCCTGGTCACTGGAGGTTACTGATGCCCACACAAGGGACGCAGTGCTTTGACTTCTCACAGCGCAGGGCAGACAGGCGGGAGGCGAGGTGCCGGGGGACAGGAGTGGAGCCTGCAGAGTTCTGGGCTGCTTCCCTCCTGCGGTGGGTGAGCCCCTGGGAAGGAAGAGCCAGGGCAGGGCAGGAACACCTGCCACAGAGCGGTGGGTGAAGACGGCAGGGAGCGGGGAGGAGGGGGCTCGGGGCACGAAGTGGGTGGGGCTCTGCCCTGCGGGAGCCGCTTACCCTCCGGCCACTCCACTCGGAAGTGCCGGGCGAGTTAGCGAGAGCATCACCCGCAGTTTTCAGCAGATAATCTGTTCATGAGGGGTTGGGTTACACTCCAGGTGAAATTGCCCTGTGCGTTCCTCTTAAATAATAGCGTAAGCAAAGTGCAGGGGCCTTCGCACCGGCCCCGCCATCCGGGTCTGACGCTCCCCCTCACGCCCCTGTGGTGCCCACAGCGAACCCATCCTACGTGCCCCCACCCCAGTGCCAGCCGGGCGAGTTCGCCTGTGCCAACAGCCGCTGCATCCAGGAGCGCTGGAAGTGCGACGGGGACAACGACTGCCTGGACAACAGCGACGAGGCCCCCGCCCTCTGCCGTGAGTCCTCGCCCTCTTCCTTCTCAGCGGTGGGCGGCGGGCCCTGCGGCAGCCAGCCAGTGGAGGGCTCGGCCCCACCCTCCCAATGACCTCTGACCTGTCCCCTCCCAGATCAGCACACCTGCCCCTCAGACCGCTTCAAGTGCGAGAACAACCGGTGCATCCCCAACCGCTGGCTCTGTGACGGGGACAACGACTGTGGGAACAGCGAGGACGAGTCCAACGCCACCTGCTCAGGTGTGGAACCCCTAAGGCAGGGCGGTGAGGGGCGGGGAGCCGGGCGTGGGAAGACGGAGGGGCTGAGCAGAAAGGAGAGCACACAGGGCGTGGGGCAGAGCGTTTGGGGCCCGAGCAGGAGAGGGGTGCTGTCCCCTTCCCCTGCAGGGCAAGGCTGCCTGGGAGGACTGAGCCTCAGGGGACAGAGCACAGCCCTGGGCGGGAGATAAGAGCGAAGCAGGCTGGGCCTCTCCTTGGAGGGCGCCGCAGCCCCGCCCCCCGCCCCCTCCCCGAGAGACATGCGGTGGTGCAGCCCTGTGTGGAGGGCAACCCAGTAGCCCCCACCCTCCCCAGCTGCATAGGTGGTTTGGGATTCTCAAGAGCAGTGGCTGTGCAGCCTGTGGGAAGCCTTCCCGTCACACTCAGAAGAGGGACGGGCAGGAAAGTCTGGAAAGGGGGCAGGACCAGGAGCATTCACACCGCCTCTGCCCGCAGCTCGGACCTGCCCGCCCAACCAGTTCTCCTGTGCCAGCGGCCGCTGCATCCCCATCTCCTGGACCTGCGATCTGGACGACGACTGCGGGGACCGCTCCGACGAGTCGGCCTCGTGCGGTAAGAGGGGTGCGGGACGGCGGGGCTGGCCGGAGGAGGTCACCCGAGAACATCCCCCCGGCGTGGGGGGGTTTGGGAGGGCAGAGGCGGGGGGGCCTGAAAGACCCTGCAGGCTCGGACTGTGTGGCCTTGAGAGGGTCACTCTCGGTGGCCTCTGTGCCTTCCATGGGCAGAGCGGGGGTGATACTGCCACCAGTGTCATCGTGTGGAGGTGGGGGTTCCGCTCAGCACGGGGCCCATGCTTGGTAACGACCAGCTTTGAAACAGAGCTCGGGGAGGTGGGGTGCAGGGCTGAGGCCTTGCTGCTCAGCCTCCCTCCCCGCCCGCCCACACCGAGGGCGCCGGTTACCAGGGAGAGGCCCCTGCACGCGGGCTCGGTGCTGCGAGGCTGGGCGCCTGACTCAGCTGCATTTCCTCCCTGGCAGCCTACCCCACCTGCTTCCCCCTGACTCAGTTTACCTGCAACAACGGCAGATGCATCAACATCAACTGGCGCTGTGACAATGGTAAGAGCAAACTCCCTTCACCCGCCCTGGTCCCCAGGAAAGCGAGAAGCCAGCTGGGGGTGTAAGGCCCGAGATAAGGGGAGAGATAAGGAACGGGTCAGCAAACAGCCTTCTCTGTGACCCAAGGGGTCTTAGAAACAAGCAGGGCCTCCCTCCAGTTTGCGAAAGCCCCACTGGATTGGATGGGGAAAAGGAGGACACGCCAGAAATGCCGGGAACCCAGACCGACTGAGGGGCACCCTGTCCAGCGATTCGGCACCCTTCCTCCCTAGGCAGGGTCTGAGCTGTCTCACTGCCCCCGCCCTGCCCCCTGGCAGAGGCTCGGGGGCCGGGGAGAGATCAGCAAGCAGGGCTGGGAGGAGTGGGCCGAAAGGACAGAGCAATGAGAGCCCAGGGCCCAGCTCCCTCCTCCCGCAAACCCCGTCTCCTCACGTCCTTGGTGCACCCTCCGGACTCCTGCTCTAGGCTCAGGAGCCCACCTGGCGGTCAGCCATGGACCAGGTGATGTCAGCCCCGAGCCACGGGCCGGGGGTTGTCGCGTGCGTGCCGTCTCAGCTCGGGTTGTGTCTGTGTGGTGTGGTGACGTGTGGCGCGGTTGCTCCAGCCCTGGCTGACGTGTGCGAGGAGGGACTGGGTCGGCGCCATGCTGCCCTCACCGGTGCCGTGTCTCGTGTGCCAATGGTTGCCCCGGCGGTTTCTGTGTTTCAGAGAAGGATTGTGGGGACGGCTCTGACGAAAAGACCTGTCCTGAGCCTGCCGGTCAGTGCATAGAAGCACATGCACCATCACCCCAGAGCCCCCGCTGGCCTCTGGCTGCCTCAGGAGGCCAGGCGGCCCCTCCCAGAGCTCCTAGGAAGTGGAGGAAAAGCTAAAGAGAGAAGAGAGGGGGGAGGCGACGGAAGGAGAGAGCAAGCAGTGGGAAGGGAGAGGCCGAGTGGGCGGAGGCACCTCTCAGAGGAGAGCGCAGGGGACAGGAGACAGGCTGAGGAGAAGGAGGAGGAGAGAGATAGAAAAGCACATGCAGGTGAAAGAGAGGCAGGAGCACAGCCCTGTAGCCAAACCCATCTTCCCCAGCAGCCCCCACCCTTCCCAGCTGCAGGCAGTGCCCCTTGTGAGCTGTGCCCAGCAATGCCCCAGTTCAGGGCAGGGCTTGATTCAGCGCCCCCCTACATCCCCCCCCCACCCCCTCGTACCCACGTCACAGAGAGGCCTCACCGACACTCCTTCCATTGCTCTCCCTCCAAAACCAGATACATCCCTCCCTGCCTTGCCCCAAAAGCAAACAGGCCCCTGTTCCCACACCCTGCCTAAAAGAAAGAAACATGCCCCGTGCCCCTCCCCCAGCCTCCCCAGACTCAGGGAAGGGCCCTCCTGGAGCCCGCCCGCCACCCCTCCCCCCACGTGGGCCATGGTGCATGCTGCAGTCTATGCAGTTTCTGTGTCTTTTCTGTTTGTTTTTTTTCTCCGTGGGGGGGTTGGGGTGGGGAGGTGGGAAGCGGGAGGTGGGAGTGGGAGCCCCACCTGGGGTCACAGAGAAGGCTGTTTGCTGACCGGCTCCTTCTCTCTCCCCTCCTTGCCCCCCTCCTTCCCCTCCCCCCCAGACAATGACTGTGGGGACAATAGTGATGAGGCCGGCTGCAGCCACTCCTGCTCCAGCACCCAGTTCAAATGCAACAGCGGGCGCTGCATCCCCGAGCACTGGACCTGCGATGGGGACAATGACTGCGGGGACTATAGCGACGAGACCCACGCCAACTGCACCAATCAGGGTAGGCACCGGGAGCCGCAGGGCGGGGCGGGACAGTCCCCGTGCCCCTCACTCGGCATGCACCCATCCATCTGTCCGCCCACGGCATGTCCTTGCCATCTGGGAGCAGAGATAACCCGGTGGCGCTCTGATCCTGCAGGCGGGTCCAGTGCAGTGGGAGAGGGAGATTGCCGGCCATGCGTGTCCCACGCCGTTAAGATTGCAGGCCTTGCAGCTGGTGGCTTTGGGTTTGAGCGCCGGCTCCGCTTACTATCTGGGTGGCCTTGAGCAGGTTGCTCAGCGGCCTCTGTGCTCGTCTGCAAAGTGGGGATAGTAATAGCGCGATATTGTGGCCTTGCGGTGAGGCCGTGCGCAGCCCGCACTCAGCCCGGGGCTTGTGTTGGGACCTCGGAGCTTTGAAAGGGATGCTCAGGGGGTCGGGATGAATGAGTGCGGTGAGGACCAAAGCAGAGAGGGGTTGGCTCTGTGAGGGTCCCTAGTGCCAGGCCCCCAGGCCCCAGCCAGGGGCAGTGGAGCTCAGTTTACGGGAAGGCACAGACCCTCTCGTGGGAGCTGGGTGTCTGTTGTTACCCTGGGGGAATGCAGACCCAGGATTCCCCTGGCTTTGAGGGAAGTCTGAAGTGCAGATTTGCATGTGAAACCCACCCGTTTTACAATGCATACATTCGTGTCCTAGCGATGCCACAGTAAAGGACCCCAAACCAAGTGGCTTAAATAGCAGACATGTATGATCTGACATTACTGAGGCTAAGAATTCAAGACCCACATGTGGGCAGGACTGGCTCCCGCCGAGGGCTGAGAGGGAGAGCTGGTCCAGGCCTCTCGCCCAGCTCCGGCGTTTGCTGGCCAATCCGGGCGTTCATGGCTTGTGGGTGTCGCACCCCGATCTCTGCCCTGGTCTCCACATGGCATCCTCCCCGGGCGTGTGTCTGTCTCTGTGTCCATACCTCCTCTTTATGGGAGGACAGTGTTACTGGATTAGGGCCCATCCTAATGACCTCATCTTCAATTGATCATCTCCAAAGACCCATTTCCAAATAAGGTCGCACTCGCAGGTACTGTGAGTTAGGACTTGGGCATCTCTTTTAGGGAACACGGGTCAAATTGATTTTAAAAGTTTAAAAAACAACACAGGCCAAAATCTTCCCACAGGCCTCGTCTGGCCCCGGGTCACCAGCCTACAACCTCTGCGTGGTGGAGCGGGGTGCACAGAGTGGGGGTGGTGCTGAGAGGAGAGGGAGGAGGGGGCGTCCCCAGGCCGAGGGCCACTGCTGACAGAGGCTGGGTGAGGAGAGCAGGTGATAGAGCCTGGGATTCTGGGAAGGGGTCTTTGGAGGTGTGTGCGTGGCCTGGTGGGAAAAGCTCCATTTACAAAGCTGGGCAAGCTGCTTCCTCCAGGCCTCAGCTTCCTCCTCTTCCTGTGAAATGAGAGGAGACAGGCAGGGGCCTGGCAGGCGGGAGCAGGGATGCCATGGTTGTGAGTTGAGATGGCTGGGACCATTCGGGAGGCAGGATTTGAACTGGGGCCTGGTGAGGGATTAGACTGTGGGTAAATGGACAAGCCAGGGGGTCTGCAGGGTGGGGGTGGGAGAGCCTGGAGAACCCAGCAGCCGGACTTAGAGCACTCCCACAGGGCCCGTGGGACGGAGGGACGGAGGGGAGGGAGGAATGAGGCTGTTTCGAAGGGCAAAGCTGGAAGGTGATATGATGTAGGAGGTCTTTTGGAAGACGGGCCCGGGAGGGAACTTCATTAGAAATCCGTTCGCGGCTCGAAGGAAGGGAAATCGGCTTGGGCGCTGCTGCTGCTGAAGTCCAGGCAGCAGAGGAGAGCCGGGGCCACGCTCGGGCAGGTGGGCAGAGCGGCCCCGGCGGTGGTGTCCGTCAATCAGGCAGGTGCAGTCACCTGTTCCTGCTCCTACCCTGGCCCTGGAGGCATGTATCAGCATCACCCGCCGGCTGGAGACAGATGATGCCCCGGCCCTGCCCTCGGCCCACACGGCTCCCTTCGTGTTTAGAATCAGCACCAAATGTTGCTGCGAGGCTGCAGGGCTCCGCCCCCTTCTCTGACCTGTGCTCCTGCCACCCCCCCCTCTCCTCCTGGCTCCGCTCTGGCTGCGCAGCCCCAACTGTGCCCCCTGGGCATTTGTCCAGCACGCCCTGCGTAGCCCTGTCTCGGACTTTGCACTGGCTGTTCCCTCTGCCCGGCCTACACCTCACGCTGTTCAGGCCTCTGCTCAGATGACTCCTCCGCAGAGACCCTCCCTGGTGGTCCCATCTGAAGCAGCATCCTCATCCCTCGCCTGCCTCCGCCCGGCTTTGTGTCCACAGCCTTGACCACCACCTGCACTTCCCTCCTGGGTTTCTGTGTCGCGTTTTATTGTCTGTGTGTTCCCCACTACCGTAAGGACCACCATGGAGTCTAGCTCGTGCTGGCGCCTGACACAGTGCCTGGCACACAGTAAGCGATCACTCAGGGTCTGTGGAGTGAAGGAATGAAGGAGGCGAGGCTAAGGTGGAGGCGTTTGAGCTCTGGCCTAGCAAACTGCTTATCCAATCGCGCTCTTGCACGTAAAATAGGAGGGTTAGGTGAGAGGATGATCTTGGGGTCGGAGATCTTGAGAGTCGTAACATCCCCGCCTGCCTCTCTATTTTTTTTTTAATATATTTTATTGATTTTTTACAGAGAGGAAGGGAGAGGGATAGAGAGTTAGAAACATCCATGAGAGAAAGACATCGATCGGCCGCCTCCTGCACACCCCCTACTGGGGATGTGCCCGCAACCAGGATACATGCCCTTGACCGGAATCGAACCTGGGACCTCCCAGTCCGCAGGTGGACGCTCTATCCACTGAGCCAAACCGGTTTCGGCTGCCTCTCTTTTAGAGCTGCAAGGAGCATTAGCCGTGCTCAGAGGGCCCTTCATCTCCGTCTCTGTTCATAGCCCGGGGCTGGCCATAATATCAGGGGGACTGGGAATGGCTGACCTGAAGCCCCCTCCCCCCTCCCCCCGCAGCAACCAGGCCTCCTGGCGGCTGCCACAGTGACGAGTTCCAGTGCCGGCTGGACGGGCTGTGCATCCCCCTGCGGTGGCGCTGTGACGGCGACACTGACTGCATGGACTCCAGCGACGAGAAGAGCTGCGAGGGAGTGACCCACGTCTGCGACCCCAACGTCAAGTTCGGCTGCAAGGACTCCGGTAGAGAGACATATTGCAGGGAGCTTGGAGTGGGGCAACAAGGACAGGAGAAAGCCATCTCGAGAGCAGAGATAGCACTGAGTGTGAGGGACGGAGGTGGGGGCACTGAGCCAAAAGCCCGCACAGAAAGAGCTTGTGCGTGATGTGTGGGGGAGACAGGAAGGTGTGCCGAGCCTGCACGAAGGGCCCTGGGAAGCCCAGCCCTCGGCTCCTGTCGATTCCTTCTCCGTCTCCGTGTGAATTTCACGGGAAAGGCCTCGGGGTTCCTCGTGGACCGTAAGGCATTGCAGTCATGACCCTACGGGAGGGTTGCACCGGGTCGGGGGAGGACCGAGGGAGCTCTGATGCCCAGGCCCAGCCCCTCATACTACCCGCCCCCCCCTCAGCTCGGTGCATCAGCAAAGCCTGGGTATGTGACGGCGACAGTGACTGTGAAGATAACTCGGACGAGGAGAACTGCGAGGCCCTGGCCTGCAGGCCACCCTCGCACCCCTGTGCCAACAACACCTCCGTCTGCCTGCCCCCCAACAAGCTGTGTGATGGCAAGGACGACTGCGGAGACGGCTCCGATGAGGGGGAGCTCTGCGGTGAGCCCCCCGGAGAGGCGTGGGGAGGGTGCTGGGCAGGAGTCTGGGCCAGGGCCGGGCCACGGGGATCATCAGGGCAGGCTGGGCGGGGAGAGGTCTGCGGCCAGGAGAGGGCAGCGCTGGCTGCTGGGCGAGTAACGCCCACGTGGATTTGCCACTCACCTTCGCGAGAGGCTGCGCTCCACACATCGCGCTATTGTAGCGTTGGACCCAGGAAGCAGCCCTGAGAGGCCGCTGCTTTACACACTCCACCTTACAGATGAGAAAACTGAGGCGCAGAGAGGTTAAGTAACTGGTCCGAGGTCACACGGCGCCTAAAGTAACCATAGAGACGGTGCCTCGCAGCCCCTCACCGCAGGCACAGACCCTCACCCGCAGCCGTGCCGCCGAGCTGGCTGGCTTTTGGGAGGAAGGCCCCGGCGTGGGTGTTGGTGTGGTCAGGGCAGGCTTCCCAGAGGAGGCGAGGATTTAGCTGGGTTCTCAGAGATAGTAGGTCTTTCAGGGTGAGGGAGAGCGTGGAGGGGGGAGAGGAGGGTGTGCATTGAAGATCAGAAGAAACGGGGTCAGGACGGGGCACACGGTGGGGCTTGTGGGAGAGGAGTGGAGCCGCCTTATCTCCAGGCAGAGCGTCGGGTTCCCGAAAGGAGAGGAGGGGGAGATAAGGCAGCTGGGACAGGCCCTGAGAACGCTGCCGCCGGGGTCATCTGTCCGGGCTGGCAGACCCCAGGGCGCGTCAGGGCCCAGCGGGGGACGTTCCATATGAGCCTCACCCCATGTCGTCGGGAGAGATCCAGGGAAAGGGAATGGATTCCCCATCCTCACAGAGAGAGGCAGGAAGCTGGGGCACCCCCGCCGTGGGCCTTAAGAAGTGGCAAGGAAGTAGAGACCAGAGAGCTGCAGACATGGTGTGGGAAGGGGGGTCCCGATGGTGGGTGCTGGGGTCCCAACCCTGGTCCTGAGAAAGCCTGGGAAGCCGTGGGGCAGAGGGAGGATGGGAAGGGAAAAGGGGGGTGGTGGTGGGTGGGGGAGCAGAGGGGGGGCACACAGTGGGCAGCGTGCCTGGGCTGCCGGGGACTTGGGGCCCAGCAGGGCCATGGTCCTGCCCCGTCTGGGATCCTGACCCTGATCCTTGCCCCCCCCCCCAGACCAGTGTTCCCTGAACAACGGAGGCTGCAGCCACAACTGCTCGGTGGCGCCCGGGGAAGGCATTGTGTGTTCCTGCCCTCTGGGCATGGAGCTGGGGCCAGACAACCACACCTGTCAGATCCAGAGCTACTGTGCCAAGCACCTCAAGTGCAGCCAGAAGTGTGACCAGAACAAGTTCAGCGTGAAGTGCTCCTGCTACGAGGGATGGGTGCTGGAGCCGGACGGCGAGAGCTGCCGCAGCCTGGGTAAAGCCCGGGGGAGGGTGGCAGGTGCCCGCCGCCGCCGGGCGCTGGGCAGGCCGAGGCAGGTCCCCAGCCAGGTCCCCAGCCGTGGGCAGCCGAATGCCAGAGGCGAACAGCCCCGGAGCCAACAGATAGCCTGCCTCCCCTTAAGGACAGAAGAACCGTCCATACCTGTAGAGAACCTTCTTAGTTGAGAAGTAGAATCTCAGTAGATGGAGGAAACGCTCCAGGGAAGGGCCGTGTTGCAGTTTATGCATTAGAATAAAAGGGAGAGGCGTAAGGAAGGCTAAGGGGAATCCGCTGGTGGCAGGTGAGGGGGCGGGGACACAGCTTCCCTGGGGTGAGATACAAAGGGAAGGGAGGCCCAGACGTCAGGCAGGAGGGCCCGGGGTAGTTAATGATTTTGAGGTAAGCACTAGAGGTGGCACCCTGGGGACAAAGGAGCAGGGAGCGGTCCCTGGCCTTGGGGCGAGGCTGTGCCCTGAGGGTCTGGGAGAAGAGGGGTCCTCTGCTCCCAAGGGTGTGTGTCTGTCTCAGAGGCAGAAAGACCACAGGCTCACTCCGGGAAAGGCCCACCACGGCCAGGAGCCACTTAGGACTCTTTGCATTCGGACCACCCCGTGGTGATGATTTTCAGTCTCTGGGGTTCGGCGGGCCCCCCACGCCTGTCAGGCTCAGTGTGTGAGCCCTTTTGCATGCACCCCCTGCACAGGGGGGTGGCACGGAGGCGGCGAGCCCCTTGCTGACCCCCCGCACGCACCCCTCCCCAGACCCCTTCAAGCCCTTCATCATCTTCTCCAACCGGCACGAAATCCGGCGCATTGACCTGCACAAGGGCGACTACAGCGTCCTGGTGCCCGGCCTGCGCAACACCATCGCCCTGGACTTCCACCTCAGCCAGAGCGCCCTCTACTGGACCGACGTGGTGGAGGACAAGATCTACCGCGGGAAGCTGCTGGACAACGGAGGTGAAGGGCTCCCCCGAAGAGCCGCCAGCCCAGGGCCTGGGCTCCCCCAACCCCCACGCTCCTGTTAATTGGTTAGATTTTGCTGTGGCTCTCAGTGCCTGACGCCCGTAATTATCGTCGTCGTCGTCGGCAGAGCTGCCAGCCGGATAATTAACCAAATGATCAGCCTCCCTTTGAAAAGGCCTGCAGCCCGGCTCCCCAGAGCCTGGAATTACAGGCTGGAGAGTGAAAATGCCTTTTAGGGGTCGGGGGTACCTGCGCTCGGCTCCGTCCCCGGGCGGCCTGGCCCAGCACAGATTTCGTTCGTTCCGTGGACACACATTCCGAGCACCCGCCACACCCACGGGGCCCTGGGAGGCTGCAGGGACCCAAACCGGCCCCAGGGCCTGCCCGCCTGGAGCTTGTGTGCCGGTAGCACCAGCTGCCAGCAGAACCAGGGAGCGGCCTGCGGAGGGACAGGAGGGCACCACTGGGTCTGGCGGGAAGCGGCAGGGGGGGCGGGAAGGGAGCTGACCTTTTAAATTGGATCGGCAGAGGAGGCCCCTCTGGAGGTGACCTCTGGCACATTCCATGACCCCCTCAACCCTCACGCCTCTGATGGGCTCCAGATTCCACTGGGGGTCCCGTCTGAGCAAAGACTCGGAAGACGCTCATCCTTTACGGCAGGAGTCTGTCCTGTGTGTCGTAGGGAAGATGCTGGAGGGTCCAGGATAGTTAATTAATAGGCTGTCAGATGCCCATCAATGACTGCGGCCGCATTCACACTGTGCGACGGATCCTAAAATAAGGCGGTCCGTGTACATATGTCTTTCCACGAAAAAGTCTCTGAGACAGTCTGTGGAGTGACTTCTAGAAAGGTCCTTCCTCCTCACATCGGGTCTAGGTCTGTCCCCCAGAGCCTCCACCCTCTGCCCTGACCTCCTCCCAGGGTTAGCCTTCCAGAGAGCTGGACAGTGGTGGGGGGATGGCTGGGACCCCCAGGGGCATCTGGAGCCCATCAGAGGCATGAGGGTTGAGGGGGTCATGGAATGTGCCTGGATGTCTCGAGGTCAGTCCCGCCTGGCCCGTGGGACTCTGACCTCCGCGACCTCTCTTCTCCAGCCCTGACCAGCTTCGAGGTGGTGATTCAGTACGGCCTGGCCACACCCGAGGGCCTGGCTGTGGACTGGATTGCAGGCAACATTTACTGGGTCGAGAGTAACCTGGACCAGATTGAGGTGGCCAAGCTGGATGGGACTCTTCGGACCACCCTGCTGGCGGGCGACATTGAGCACCCAAGGGCCATTGCACTGGATCCCCGAGATGGGTGAGGACCCCGCCTAGCCCTCACCCCCTGGTCCCTGCAAAGCCTCGCTCAGCCTGGCCAGACACACCCATCTCCTTAATGCTTCTCAACCCCCTCGGCCTTTTACCTAGACCCTACCTACCAGAGCCCCTTCCCCAGGCCCCTGCTGGTCCCTCCTCACCCCCTCCCCACT
This sequence comes from Lasiurus borealis, assembly GCA_004026805.1. Lineage (NCBI taxonomy): Eukaryota > Metazoa > Chordata > Mammalia > Chiroptera > Vespertilionidae > Lasiurus > Lasiurus borealis. The sequence continues at coordinate 37,615 of PVJN01016551.1, forward strand.
CCCCAGGATCCTGTTTTGGACAGACTGGGACGCCAGCCTGCCCCGAATCGAGGCAGCCTCCATGAGCGGGGCTGGGCGCCGCACCATCCACCGGGAGACGGGCTCGGGCGGCTGGCCCAACGGGCTCACCGTGGACTACCTGGAGAAGCGCATCCTCTGGATCGACGCCAGGTCAGGCCCTCCACCAGCTCTGGAGGCCTCCATCTCCCCACCCTTCCACCAGCTCTGGAGGCCCCATCTCCCGCCCTCCAGGGCCAGGGTAGGCCGGGGCCTCAGGCCTCGGCGGTGAGGAGGGTGGGGAGAAGGCCTGGGGACTTAGGTCCCGAACCAGGTGGCCAAGGGCTGGGCCCCAAGGAGGGCTGCAGTGAGGGAGGGGCTGGGCGAGGGAACAGGTGCGGAGAGAAAGGGGTGCCTGGCCGAGGGCTGAAATGCACCCGCTTGTCCCCTCGGATCTGGGCACTCTCCTGGGGCTCAGTCTAATGGGTCTCTGCAGCGGGGGTGACTTTTTGTAACCTTCACCAGAGCCCTGTGTGCTAAGGGCTGCCCTGAGGAGAAGTGTGGGGCGTGGGAGCTGGTGACAGGACTGGATCCTGGCGCTGGCACCACGTGGTCCCTGCTTGGCCATTCTGTCTGCCTTCTCTGGCCAGCAGGGGCGAAGTGGGGGCTGTGAGCCAGGGCCAGGAGGCTGCGGCCCCAGCCGGCTCCCTCACTCTGCCCCGACCGTGCCCTCAGGTCAGACGCCATCTACTCAGCCCGTTACGACGGCTCCGGCCACATGGAGGTGCTTCGGGGACACGAGTTCCTGTCCCACCCGTTTGCAGTGACGCTGTACGGGGGGGAGGTGTACTGGACGGACTGGCGGACAAACACGCTGGCCAAGGCCAACAAGTGGACCGGCCACAATGTCACCGTGGTGCAGAGGACCAACACCCAGCCCTTCGACCTGCAGGTGTACCACCCCTCCCGGCAGCCCATGGGTAAGGACCTGTGAGAGGGGAGGGGCTGGGGCTGGACCGAAGCCGCTGACGGAGAAGGGCTGGCGGCAGGCCAGGCTGAAACGGGGGGATGGGAAGGGGTGAAGAGGCGTGGCTCAGTGGTTGAGCATCAACCTGTGAACCAGGAGATCATGGTTCGATTCCTGGTCCGGGCCCGTACCCAGATTTCAGCCGAGCTCCCCAGGAGGGGGCGTGCAGGAGGCAGCCTATCAAAGATGCTCTCTCATCAGAGATGTTTTTCTCTCTCTCTCCATCTTCCTTCCTCTCGGAAATCAATAAAAATGTATTTTAAAAAGAAAAAGAAGTGTGTGTGTGTGGGGGGGAGTTCATGGCCTCAGAGGGCCTAGCTAGTCACAGGGTATTCTTGTTTCTCCTCTCTCCCCGCACCCAGCCCCCAACCCCTGCGAGGCCAATGGAGGCCGTGGCCCCTGCTCCCATCTGTGTCTCATCAACTACAACCGGACGGTCTCCTGTGCTTGTCCCCACCTCATGAAGCTCCACAAGGACAACACCACCTGCTACGGTAGGAGCCCTTCCTGCAGGGCCCTGGCCACAGGCTCAGGGAGGACTCGGCTCCTGGGGGCTCCCTGGTAACTGCAGGTGGACAGTGAGAGAGGAGCTGGGCGAGGGGACAGGTGCAGGTAGACAGGGGTGCCTGGCCGAGGGCTGAAATACACCCTCCTGTCCCCTTATCACGGATGTTTCTATCTCTCTCTCTCCCTCTTCCTTCCTCTCTGAAATCAATAAAAATATGTTGTAAGCCCAGACCGGTTTGGTTCAGTGGCTAGAGCGTTGGCCTGCGGACTGAAAGGTCCCAGGTTCGATTCCGGTTGGGGGCATGTACCTTGGTTGCAGGCACATCTCCTGCGTGCAGGAGGCGACTGATCGATGTCTCTCTCTCATCGATGTTTCTGACTTTCTATCCCTCTCCCTTCCCTCTCTGTAAAAAAACCAATAAAATATATTAATATATATATATATGTTTTAAAAGAAGAAGAAGGGGGTGGTTCCCGCTGGGGAACTCCAGGCCGGGCCACCCGAGTGGGAGCTGCTTCCGGAGCGCTGCGGGCAAGCAGCCAGCAGAAGGGACGCGGAGAAGGGGCCGCACTCTCGTGGGAGGGAGGGGGGGTGGGGGCGTGAAGCAGGGAGGCAGGGCTGCCCTCGGTGACCACCCCGTGCCCCACAGAGTTTAAGAAGTTCCTGCTGTACGCACGTCAGATGGAGATCCGGGGAGTGGACCTGGACGCCCCCTACTACAACTACATCATCTCCTTCACGGTGCCCGACATCGACAACGTCACCGTGCTGGACTACGACGCCCGCGAGCAGCGCGTGTACTGGTCTGACGTCCGCACGCAGGCCATCAAGCGGGCCTTCATCAACGGCACCGGCGTGGAGACCGTGGTGTCCGCAGGTTCTGTCCGGCCCCGCCCCCGCCCGCCCTGGTCCCCATCCCCCGTGGGAATCGGGCTGCCCGGACCTCTGCCCTGCCAGCCCCCAGCCAGCCCCGCCCCCTGTGCCCCCAGACTTGCCGAACGCTCATGGGCTGGCCGTGGACTGGGTGTCCCGGAACCTGTTCTGGACGAGCTACGACACCAACAAGAAGCAGATCAACGTGGCCCGGCTGGACGGCTCCTTCAAGAACGCCGTGGTGCAGGGCCTGGAGCAGCCGCATGGCCTGGTTGTCCACCCGCTGCGGGGGTCAGTCCGGGGCCAGGGGTAGGGGGGGAGCGAGAGGCGGAGGGCAGGCGGCCGAGGATGCTGAGCCCCTGCTCCTCCCCCAGGAAGCTGTACTGGACCGACGGCGACAACATCAGCATGGCCAACATGGACGGCAGCAACCGCACCCTGCTCTTCAGCGGCCAGCGGGGCCCTGTGGGTATGAGCCGGCCCGCCTGCCCCACGGCCTCCCCGCGCTCCTCGACAGGACTCACTCTCAGGGCTCCCGGGGCCCCTCGATCTCCCCAGACTTCCAGCTTGTGTTTATCCTTATCCCCAGCAGACACACATCGCTGGAGGCGGCCGCTGGGCTGGGGTAGGCCCTGGGACCCCAGCCCTGGTAGCAGGCTCTCCGGCAGTGACCCACACTTCCCCCTCCCCCTCTTCCAGGCCTGGCTATTGACTTCCCTGAAAGCAAACTCTACTGGATCAGCTCCGGGAACCACACCATCAACCGCTGCAACCTGGACGGGAGTGACCTTGAGGTCATCGACGCCATGCGACACCAGCTGGGCAAGGCCACGGCGCTGGCCATCATGGGTGAGGCCGCTGGCGGGAGCCGGGCCAGGAGGAGCCGGGACGGGAGCAGACAGGCCGGGCTGCGCCGGCGGGGAAGACGGGGGGCTGGCCGGCCCGGGGCAGCCTGTTGCTGGGGAGGGCCTGCCCCGGCATCACTCCCTCCCATCGCCCAGGGGACAAGCTGTGGTGGGCAGACCAGGTGTCGGAGAAGATGGGCACGTGCAACAAGGCTGACGGCTCGGGGTCCGTGGTCCTGCGGAACAGCACCACGCTGGTGATGCACATGAAGGTCTACGACGAGAGCATCCAGCTGGGTGAGGCGGGGCTCCAGGGCAGGCGGCGAGGTGGGGGGCAGGGAGGTCAGGGCTGCAGGAACCCCCCCTGGGCAAAGGAGCGAAGGGGAATGAAAACGGGGTGGGTTCCGCTCACCACCCAATGGGGTGGGTTCCCCTTTCTCACTCTCACCGAGGCACCCTAGAGGCTCACAGCCACCCAGTCACCGGGCCAGCAGCCTGGAGGACAGATGACCCGAGAGCTGAGTTGGCTGGTGACCCCACAAGGTCCAGGGTGAAGGCAGTGACTCTCCTGACCCTGAGCAGCAGGAGCCCCAGGGAGGACGACTGACCCTTTCCTCTGCCCCCCGCCTTCTCCCCCAGGGCATGAGGTCACCAACCCCTGCAGTGTCAACAACGGGGACTGCTCCCAGCTCTGCCTGCCCACGTCAGAGTCAACCCGCTCCTGCATGTGCACGGCTGGCTACAGCCTCCGGAGTGGCCAGCAGGCCTGCGAGGGTCAGTGCCCCTGCCTCTGCCCGCTTTGACCCAGGTTTCGACCCTGCCTACAGCCGTGGCAACAGGACTGCATTCGCCGTGTGTCCTTAGGGCCTTCTGAGTGGGGTGTTCAGGAGGCCCTTGTGCCGGGTGCCACTGAGGAAGCTAGGGGACCCCAAAGTCCCTGTGCTTTGCAGTCTTCACCAGAAGGGGGGGCTCGCGTGTAGGGGGAAGGACCAGGCAGTGGCTCTGACTTGGGTAGGATTTTGGAGAAACGGATGTCAAAAGGCAGTGTGCTTCCCTGGCCCGGCGGCTCCAGTGGTTGGAGTGCCGTCCTGGACGCTGAAAAGATGGCGGGTTCGGTTCATTATCAGGGCACATTCCCAGGGTGTGGGTTCGACCCCCAGTCGGAGCATGTCTGGGAGGCAACCGATGGAGAGCTCTCTCGCGTCGCTGTTTCTCTTTCTGTCCCTTCTCTCTCTAAACGTCAGTGAGCATCCTGGGGTAAGGATTAAAAAAAAAAAAAGAAAGAACAGAGGCCGGTGTGCTCTGAGCCAGTTCTCCAGGACAAGTAGGGTTTGAGTGTGGTGT
>PVJN01016552.1:0-42186 GCA_004026805.1 Lasiurus borealis
GCCCGCCCCACACACACTTACCTAAAATGTGGTTGCAATTGCACTCACTGATATTTCTCTGTAGGTCAATGCCCGCCCGCCCGCGCCTCCCCTCTCCCCCCCATTACTGAAGAGCAGGGAGGCAGCATAAAACAGGATTTGGGAGCCTGGCTACAGGAATTTGAATCCCAGTTCCTCTATTTGTAGATGCCTGTGACTTCGGGCAACTTACCTCTCTGTTAAACATGCATAAAACTAGTGAGAACATCAGATTATTTATAAATTAGATATGATGATAAATATATATATCCATTTCAATAAATTCTACACAAATAGTAAGACCTCAGTAAGTGGTGGATCTTTTCCTTCTCCTAGTCGTCTTCCTTTTATTTTTTCCAAATATAGTTTTATTAATTTCAGAAAAGGAGAGAGAGAAGAGAGAGAGAGAGAGAGATGATGATGATGAGAGGGAATCAGTGATCAGCTGCCTCCTGCACATCCTCCATAGAGATCGAGCCCACAACCCAGGCTTGTGGCCTGACCAGGAATCGAACCATGACCTCCGGGTTCATAGGTCGACGCTCAACCACTGAGCCAGCTGGCTGGGCCTCGTCTTCCCTTTTATCATCATCAATCACCGTCTTCACTTTCATGTTTTACTTTTTTTTTTTCTCTCTCTCTCCAGTATAGAAACCCCTCAAAAAGCAGTTCTATAGTGATACATATCTTGACTTATCTTCCTCTAGCATAGTATCCTATACTTAGCTATAGTTGCTTAATGAATGTTTGATTATTTCTTAAGTCTTTTCACTGATCTATAAATAGATGTTAAACATTTTCACTGAAAACTATGCCCCAGGCATTGCTTCAAGGAACAGAAGACTTTTGTATGCAATAGTCGTACAGTAACACTTTATTGTTTTACTAATTTATTACTCAGACTCACTAACTAACCTATTTTATTATATCATCACGTATACCTATTATATACCAGATCTGAACTGAAAGCTGCCACCTCAGCGCCTGCCAGCAGGAAGCCCAAAGTCTAGCCCAGCCAGCGTGGCTCAGTGCTTGATTGTCAGCCTATGAGCTAGAAGTCACGGTTCAATTCCCAGTCAGAGAATTTGCCTGGGTGTGGGCTCGATCCCCATTGTGGGCTGTGCAGGAGGCAGCCAATCAATGATTCTCTCTCTTCATTGATGTTTCTCTCTCTCTCTCTCTCTCTCTCTCTCTCTCTCTCTCTCTCTCTCTCTCCCCCTTCCTCTCTGAAACACACACACACACACACACACACACACACACTCACATATATATCCCCAAAGTCTAACATATTTTGTGATATGCTCAGGATTTTGCTAGTCTTCTATTTTTAGCACAGAGAAATTTCAAAAGACTACATGACCACTTGTATTGTTTTAGGCTGGTAAGCCCCCATTTTGGGGAGCAGTGTTTTTCTGGTTTTACCAATTTCAGTAATATCTGAATAAACAAGAACATTTTATTTTGCAGGGAAATTCAGAATTTAAATATTCTACACAAATCGCACCGCGCAAGCATGTTTGTTAACATAATTTGTTAGCCTGATTGAACTTCCTATTCACTTCTTCCCTTGTCTTGAAATCAAAGAAAATCGGAACCTACGTGTCACTAAGAAAGTGTGGTCCAGTGATCCGTGATTAGGTCAGAAAGGTCTGCTGCAAATTGACATCTGGCAGTGCCCTCTCCATGTCTTTCCCTCCCTCTCACCTCCCTTCTTATTCTGACTCTTCTTTCTATCTACTCCTTTCTTCTATCTAAAATAAAGGCATCCTCCACGGCCCGTGAGAGACTCACCAGAGTCTCTTTGACAGAAAAACAGGTATACTTGCCTCAGGGCTCATGACAACTCCTGTTGCAGTTATTACCAATTATCTTAACGACACAATAAACACCTCTATTTCCCAAGGAGGCTACATAATGAACTCCTGGTTCCCATGAGTTAGCTGGGATGTGCATCCCATTGAAAGTGCCAATTCCCTGCGTTATTCTTTTTTTTATAGCCTGACTACCTGAAATTTCATTAGACATTTTTGCCTTAATCTGCTCATTGTCTTTAAACACCATGGAAGAAGGGTTTTATATTAAGTTTACTGCCATATCCCCAATACCCAAAACAGTATTTGGTGCATAGTCGGTGCTCAATGCATACTTGTTAAATAAATGAATACACATACAAGAACAGACTGGAGTACATAGAAAGATGCACCTTACCTCTTGTCTCCCTCTTGCTTAAGATAACAGATGTGGCAACAAAAACAAACACCCAGAAAGGTGCTATAATTTCCTTACCAGCGCCTTCTCAAGTGCAGCCCATCAGCAATCTGAGTTCTGCTTTCAAAGTCGGTCTTGAACCTTTGCATCTCCATTTCCATAGCTATTAGCCAAGTCTAAGCCACTGTCATCTTACGGGGAGAAGAGCAAAAGCCTGGTGTCTCTGTGTCCCTCCACTACAACCCGTTCCTCTGCACCGCAGCAAAAGGGATCCTCTTAAGTGTGAATTGCATGATGTTAGTCTTCTATTCGAAATCCTTTAAAGCCAGAACTCAGAGTAGATAATCCAAATTGGCCCAGAATGACGGGCCCTTTCTTTCTTCTTTAATCCTCACCAAAGGACATTTTCCCATCGATTTTTTTAGAGAGAGTAAGGGAAGGAAGTATTGGGAGGTGGGGGTAGGGGGTAGGAGAGAAACATTGATGTGAGAGAGACACATCAATGGTTGCCTCTCACACATGCCCAAACTGGGCCAGGGCATCTGAGGTATGTGCTCTTGACGTGGAATGACAGAGGGCTGGGAAACTTCTTAGCCCTGAGCGACATCTTTGGTTCCGATGATTTTGCTGCCTGCCCGCCCACAGGAATCAACTCCACACCCACAGAGCTCTGGCCACTGAGAAAAACTGGCCAGGACGTGATGGGCCCATTCTTATTTCAGCAGTGTCATCTCTGCTTCCCTTTTTTTGGCTTGTTGTGCTCCAATCGCATTAGTCTCCTCCTCCCTCCTCCCTCCCCCACATCCCCTGATGCCTGGACCGTGCCAAGCTCTTTCCCACCTCAGAGCCTTTGCGCTAGCTGTCCCCTCAACCTGGAATTCTCTCCCCCACCCCCTTCTCCTCCTTTAGACAAAGATGCCTCCCAGCATTCCCATCCATCTCCCCACCGCCATTCTGTTAGACTCTCTGTCCACCCTCTGGCTTCTCTTCATCGTCACATTACAGCCTGTTTGTGTTGCTCTCTCGTCTGCACCAGCAGAGAGTGAACTGCGAGAGGGTAAAGGCAGTGGCTGCCTCTTCACTGTGTGGCCCAGGCCTGACCCCTGAACAGCTTCCGCCCGCACAGGCGGCCTTCATTGCTTGGCCCATGGCTCCCTTCCGCCGCCGTCTTCAGAGCCAACCATGTTGCATCTCTCCGTGCCTTTCTCCCACAGTTACGTATTCCGTTGGCTCTCTTGCCCCCCCTCTTTCACTTTTGAGGACCCTGGTGAATACATTGGGCTCACCTGGGTAATCCAGGCTCATCTCATCACTATTTTCAAGCGGATTCCCATTTGTTATTCCATCTGCTTCCTTATTTCCTCTTGGCCATGTAACTTAACATATTCACGGTTCTGGGGATTAGGAGGTGGGCCTCTTGGGGAACCATCACGCTGCCTTGAATGAATGAATAAAAGGACAACTGGCTTGGAATGTATTTGAGGGCAAATGGCTGCACTTGGATTTCTTTTATTCCTGTTTGTGCCTCCACAAGGCAGGCCAGCCTTCAGCCCGAGTAATTACTGCGGCGGGCACTCTCCCATGCCCGGAGAAGCACCGCACGCTCCGGGAGGAGCCCCTCCTTTAATTATCCGCCTCCGAAGGGGACCGGGAGACCCTTCAGGTACTGAGCGAAGAGGGTTTTCAAGATCTAATTAAGTGTCTAATATCCTTTGGAAGGCCTGAGATTTATACGTGGTGCCACCGTAATTGGCACGGCTTCTCCCGGGTTGACAAATGCAGGCATTATAAACGTTCGCACCTACGGTAATTCCAAGCGAGGTGATTAATTTCTGGGAGATTAATACCGGGGTGCCGAAGGCCATCTTTTGCAATCAAGCAGGCTGCTCTTGCCTCAACCTTGCCCGAGTTCCAGCTCTGGAGCGGAGAACTGTGGAGATAGATATTCCACGAGTTCTATACAAATGGCAGCACCGCACCTGCGAGGCGAGGGAGTGGGAGAAAGTGATGTGTTTGCCGAGAAAAGCTGCGGAGGAGGCGCGGCCCCCCTGTAATTCCACACGCTTTTCTCAAGGACAACACAGCCAGGACGTTCAGTTGCAGGATAGGTTTTTCTTCTCGGAGGGGACCTCGTGTTTCGCTGTCACATCTCGGGCTATTTTTAGTGATGGCGCTTGAAAAAACGTAAGGAGCCTATCTCCCCGCACCAGGCTCCAGCGCCGGGTTGCTATGCAACAGGCCCATCTCGCCGGTGTTCTCAGGGTCTTCCTCCGGGATATTTGGAGAAATGGACCTGGCCGAAACCAAGCTGCAGAGTGAAGCCATCTTCGGAGAAGGAGGAGCAAAAAGCTTTGGCATCTCACAGACCAGAGACCGGGCTTCCCCTGTCCCCAGTTGTGTGGCCCTGGGCAAAAATCTCCCTGGGCCTCAGTTTCCCCGGGTGTAAAATGGGGATATTATGAGTATCTAACTAATCATAAGGTGATTGTGAGGATCAAATGCGACTCTACCCGCAGAGCACTTAAAACGTGCTGGCTTCCCCAAACGGGGCGGTGTTTTAATTTGCACAGAATGAGTTTTATGAAGAAAGACAGTGGACATCCTACAGATCAATGCTTTGGTGCCCCTCTACCTTGTGAGTTTATGAGAACCGGTAGCAAGATTATTTTTTAAAAAATATATTTTATTGATTTTTCACAGAGAGGAAGGTAAAGGGATAGAAAGCCAGAAACATCGATGAGAGAGAGACATATAGATCAGCCGCCTCCTGCACGCCCCCTACTGGGGATGTGCCGGAAAACAAGGTACATGCCCTTGACCATAATCGAACCTGGGACCTTTCAGTCCCCAGGCTGACGCTCTATCCACTGAGCCAAACCGGTTTCAGCGCAAGATCATTTTCTGTGACACCAAAGTAACGCAGTGCCATCAGCTGACATCCGTGAGCACACAGCCCTGCGACTTCACGGCTGTGCTACTGAGCACCGTGGAGACGTCCCGAGTTACTCTGGAAATAGGCCCCTGCGCCTCGATGAGTGCTCCAGGGCTCCTAGGGAGGAAGGCTGGGCATCCCTGGTGAACCCTGTGCGCCATCTTTCACTCTGATTGTTTTGCTGCCGGCTGCCACTAGGAATAAACTTGCACATCTTAGAGCTCTTCTCAGATTACAAAAGCGCTTCCCCACAGGTGAAGGGGCTGTGACTCTGCATATGTGGCTCATGTCCAGGTGATGCCGACAGGTGAAAACACTTACTGATCGCTTGCTCTGTGCCTACAGAGGGCCTTTTGCTTTTTCAATGTTAAATGTTTAATCTGCACAACAACCTTGGAGGAGCGGTACTGTACTAGATCGCAGAGAGGCCACGCTACTTACCTGAGGTTTCTCAGCTAAGCAGTGCTAGGCAGAGACATTGTACTTGGCGCTGTTCGAACCAAGAGTCTGCATTCTTAGCCATGACCTTGCACTTGCCTCCTTTTGGCATTCATGGAAGTGCTGCTTTATGGACAGTGAAGGTAATATTCGCTCTGTTTTGTATCAGAGGAAACAGGGCCTCAGAGAAATGAAGTGATCTGACGGTAAGGGGCAGAGCTGCAATGAGAAGCCGGGTTTTGATCGGTTAGAATAGCGGTATCTTTTGCTGTTCCGCCGTGCTCCATTAAACGCACTGCGGCAGGACCGTTTTAGACTCTTTATGAAGGAAAAAGGGACACTCCAATGATCTACAGAGCTAATTCACGGGGCACATCTGAGTCTTTTCTGGTTTCTCTAATTAGGTTAGGATGGCTGTAATAACTAACCTTGGCTGGCGGTTAGTTCATCAGACGGCCGCATGCTTTTAATGTGGAGATTTTCAAACTGAAATGTACATGCAGATCTCCCCGGGGTCCCATTCAATGCAGATTCTCATTTCTTAAGCCCAAAGAAGGGGCTGTTACTCTGCATATATGGCTCATGTCCAGGTGATGCTGACACCGCAGGTGCTGGGACCGTGCTCTGAGGAGCGAGCTTTAATTCTGTGCACAGTTTAGGGCAGAAGAACCTCCTATGGGTTGGCTAACAGGAACTGGTAGACAGAGAGGTTTTAGTTTCCTTTCTATTACTTCTGTTTTGTTACTCTGTTATAGACTCACCAATTGACCAGAATTTGGGGTGGGGCGGTGTGAAACAAGGTCTGACATCAGAAAAAGGTCTTTGAAATCCCAGATATTCAAAAAAAGAAAGGAAGGAAGGAAAGAAGGGAGGGAGGAAGAAAAGAAAAGAGGAAATTTAAAAAGAAAGAAACAAATCCAGGATATACAATCAATCTGAGATGTGGTCCTAACATAGGAAAAGAGCCAGAGATATTTTGTTAAGAGTTTCTCCCAGTGGGGATAGAAAAGTGTGTGTTGGAAGGGAGGAGGACAGGAGGGTAAGGAGGATGAAAAAGTGGGGTGGCAGAGAGGGGCCCATCCTATCTAACAAAAGAGTAATATGCAAATCGACCATACCTCCACTACACCACAAGCCATGCCCACCAGCCAATCAGGAGCAAGTATGCAAATTAACCCCAACCAAGATGGCTCTGGCCACAGAGAGAGCAGGAGGAAGACTTGGGTTTCCCTGGTGATGGAGGAAGCCCAGCTTTCTGCATACCCTGGCAGGTATTTTTTTTTTTTAAATTCCCCACTTTTTATGGTATGAATAGTCTTGGCCTTCTGGATCCTAATTCATCTCTATTTCTACTACATCTTCCATTTTATTGCTTATTCAGAAATCATCATACACTCATGTTGCCTGCATTCAGGAGGCACTTCTTTCAAATTTATGTCACTGGCAGTTTGGAAGAGATTGGGAGGTCTCTGCTGCTGGAGATAGCTCTCCTGTCTCTCATCAGGACCTCCATTCAGGGCACTCCTGAACAAGCCTGGATGTGCCTTCTCCATGAGAGCCAATAGGCCAGGCCATAGGGAAGATTTGGAAAGGGATGGTCTTGGGGTTCGAACAAGCTTTCTGCATACCCTAGCGAGTCCAGGCCTCCATTCAATGCTATAAAGTTTCAATTATAGAAGATAAATAATTCCCAACAGTAATGGCTGCGGCTATGGAGCAAGCAGGAGGCTTGGCTCCACTCCAGGCTACAAAGTTTCAATTGTAGAAGATAAATAATCCCAAATATCAGGACCTCTGCTTGGATTACTGAGAGGCATGCCTGGCCTGAAAACCACCACAGGCTTCTCACCTAGGCAGCCCCACACCCCAAGGAAACCCCACCCTGATCTGGGACACCCTTCAGGGCAAACCAGCTGGTCCCCACCCCTGCACCAGGCCTCTATCCTATCTAATAAAAGAGTAATATGCAGATTGACCATCACTTCAACACACAAGATGGCTGCCCCATGTGGTCAAAGATCCAGCCCCCATGTGGACACAAGATGACCACTACAAGATGGCCAGCAGGGGAGGGCAGTTGGGAGGGACCAGGCCTGCAAGGGAGGGCAGTTGAGGCCTGCAGGGGAGGGCAGTTAGGGGCAAATAGGCTGGCAAGGGAGCAGTTAGGCATCAATCAGGCTAGCAGAGGAATGGTTATGGGGTGATCAGGCTGGAAGGCAGAAACAGTTAGGGGCAATCAGGAAGGCAGACAGGTAGGCAAGCAGTTGGGAGCCAGTGGTCCTGGATTGTGAGAGGAATGTCTGACTGCTTATTTAGGCCTGATCCTATGGGCAGTTGGACATCCCTCGAGGGGTCCCAGATTGGAGAGGGTTCAGGTTGGGCTGAGGGACACCCCCCTGCTCCCATGCACGAATTTCATTCAGCGGGCCTCTAGTCCTATATAATAAAAAGCTAATATGAAAATTGACTTAAAGGCAGAACAACTGATCACTATGATGCACACTGACCACCAGAAGGCAGGAGCTGCCCCCAGGCCGGCCAAGGGGCCCCCTGATTGCCCTGCCAGTAGCCCCCTGATTGCTGGCCAGGCCTAGGGACCCTACCTGTGCATGAAATTCATGCACGGGGCCTCTAGTTCTAGAAAAAATACAAGGGGGTGGAGTTATAGAAATGCTACTACAATGAGTGAGAAAAACACCCAGTTCTAGTCCCTATTTTGCCAATAATAGTATGGTCTTCAGGGAAACTTCCTGTTCTAACTTGTTTGGCATGATCCGGGTAAACCCCATTTCCTTGGCTCCCATCATATCCTGAGTGACCCTATGTCTTGGTTTTCTAGAGAAATTCTCATTTCAATATACTATCTTGGTATCCAGCAATGTGCCAAATCTGTACCCCGACTTTTGGTTTTGAAAACATGGCTGTTGTAATTATGCCACAGCAAGCACACATAAACAGTTGATTTGCTTAATTGATGCCCTGTGCATATCAACGGTTCTTCACTTTGGGGGTTGAGGAGTCACGGGCCTTTTGGGAATTTGATGGAATCATCTCAGGAAAGCACAGCCATGCATGGACATGCAAACATTTATGTTTTTCTAGGATGTTTCAGAGACTCTCATAAGCCACTGCAGGACCTGATTGGATCAGTGGAATCCAGATTAGGAAAGCCTGCTGTAGATGATGGATGCTGATGTACATAGAGTGGAGCTGTCTGTCTGTATTCAATTTATCAACATGCCACCCACCACCCTAGCAATTTCATTTCTGCCCCTAGGGAGCATACACAAAATAATGAAGATGGTAAAGAATATTCCTCTCAAATGTCAGAATGGGAGAGAGGAATTCATGCAAGGATGAAGATAAAGGGAACAGGACCCGGAGCCGCTGTTCTCGGCAGAGGACGAGAAGGAGGACAGGGCTGGTGGGACGCTGCCTGCCAGAAACAAAGGCACAGCTTTCCTGCTGGAATGGGTTCTGTGTGGGAGTGTTTGGTTTGTGATCGGGAGAGGCCGTGACTGAAAGACCAGTTTTTGTCACCAGTGTAATCCCTTCACTCAGCATAGGATCTGGTGCTTTAGTAAGCGTAGTAAGTGCGCGTTCTCTCTCTCTCTCTCTGTATGTATATATACATATATGTGTGTATGTGTGTGTGTGTGTATATATACACATATATATGTATATATACATACATACATATACATATACATATATATGTGTATATACACACACACACACACACACACATATATATACATACATATATATGTATATATATTCAAGGTATTTTTTTTCTTTTTTCTTTTTTCTTTATTAAGTACTTACTATGTGTCAGGCACAGCGTTGAGAATGAGAAAACACACACACACTCCCATGAATTCCAGAGTTTTCTTCCTGCATGTGTTGCTGAAGCTGCTTTGGTGCATTTCTGAGCTAATCCGGAGCTACCTTTCTCGTGGATGGCCAAACTGGGGAATCTGCTCAGAGAAGGGTGTGTGTGGACAGAGCTGGGGAAAATATCCACTTAATAGTTTCCAACTTTAAAAAAGTCGGCATAGCAATTTTCCAGTGATGTCTTCTGAGGCATCACACTCTATGAGAGGTGCCTGGTTGATGAGTGGGGAGGCGGAGCAGGGGAGCTGGCTGAAATTGGCCACGCTAGAAATTGCTGAAGGGAACCAGGGACTCGGAAGCCGGTGTCGGTAGAGATGGAGAGGAATGGGTGATCTCCAGAGAGACTTGGGGGCTAGAACCGATGCGGTACTTGTGTTGGATAGAATTGGGGAAGAGGAAGAAGGAGAAATTGCCAAGGGGTCCCCCAGGCTTCTGGCTTTTGTAGTCAGTCGATTGGATGTGGTGTCATTTGCTGAGACCCAAAGCCCTGGAGGAAGAAACAGGTCAGTTTTGGATACACTGCATTTGTGATATCAAATGTTGTATATCCAAATGCAGGAAAGTCATAAAAGTTGAATAAGAGGTCAGGGCTCAGAATGTAAACTCTGGTATATTCACTTGACAGATCGAACTCAGAGCTGTGGGCAGGGATAGACTTACCTAGCAAAAGGTTATGAAAGTGCTAGAGAGCAGGGTTTCTCAGCCTCTGCATTGCTCATGTCGTGGGCTGGATAATTCTTCGTCGTGGGAGCTGTTAAGGGGAGCAGAATACACCACCCCAAAATGTGCCACTTTGACATGTGGATTGTTTCAGACCCAGCAGATTCAGGCAAAGCTTTCTAACCCCCCTTTCACTGCCTAAAACAATTTAGATGGATCTATACCAGGAAGAGAGCTATTACCAGAAATAACTGTTTATATCAGAAAGGCTTATCTTTATGGCTTGGCAAACATCTGTTTCCCAAATATTGGCTCTTCTCGTCTTTAGCTTAGGATGGTATACAAGCTTCCATTGCCTGACTGCTTTCGAGTCTCCTATTTTTAAGGGGCTCCTATATGTACTAAATTTGTATTTCTCCTGAACACCTGTCTTATGCCAGTTTAATTCTTAGAGCAGACAAAGAACCTAGAAGGGAAGAAGGAAACATTTTTCCTCCCTGCACTTGTCCTGTGCATTATTGGACATTTATTTACCAAACTTCTACACACCAGATGCCAGTAGTATCCCCCAGTTGTAACCACCACCATATCTCCAGATATTTCCAATTTGTCCCCTGAGGGGCAAAATTGCCCCATTGCAAACCACGAGTCTAGAGAAAGGGTTACGAGCTGACGTGGTACCTGAGTGCCTGGCTCTGTCCATGACGAGCCATGTGACCCAGGGTGGGCACGTTGCTGATCTTCTCTGTGTCTGTCCCCTCCTCTGTGGAACACAGTCCACAGCAGGCGATGGGAACAGAATTATTTTAGTGAGATCATTGCATAAAAGAGTGGCTCCAACTAAGGGTTGCTGTTACATTCCTGGTGGCACGGTTATTGAGAAGTGGATAGGATCTAGCCGTGAAAAACTCCAGCAGTTAAAATTAACTAGAGCTGAGACCGGTTTGGCTCAGTAGATAGAGCGTCGGCCTGTGGCCTGCAAGGTCCCGGGTTCGATTCTGGTCAGGGGCATGTACCTTGCTTGTGGGCACATCTCCAGTGTGGGGTGTGCAGGAGGCGGCTGATCGATGTCTCTCTCTCATTGATGTTTCTGACTTTCTATCCCTCTCACTTCCTCTCTGTGAAAAATCAATAAAATACATTAAAAAAATTAACTAGAAAAGGAGACAGATAGTAGGGATGAGGAGCTGTGGCCTTGGAGGAAACGGGAGGCAAGGGTGATGTCACAGGAGGGAGGGGAGACAGGATGTCGGTGGGGGGAGGGCGCAGTGGGCTTCTCACCCAGGGAGGGAAGTTGGAGCTCCTAAATGTTCATAATTGATTTTCACCCATATTTGGGCCTGGAAACAATCAACTCAGTATATTTTATTGAGACAAAGGGCTCTAAAAGGCCTTTGTTAAATTTATTAGCCTCTGGGATCTGTCTAGAAGTGATAGTTTTATTGTGCTCTTAAATGGTACTCAGAATGTACTTAGGACATGTTGGTAAAAATTCCTTCTTGTTCTCAGACTGATAATTGTTTAAAACACTATTGCATCGTTAGTGGAGACTGGTGAACCATTGGTGCGTGGTGTGAGCGCTGAAGAACCAGCAAACTGTAGCCAGATACTACCTACCCGATTACTCCTTTCCAGTGTGAGAGACAGAGGAGGGGCAAGGAGACCTAATGGTTACCTGGACAATTTTAAAACATAACTGCATTTTTCTGCAAAATTATTTCCTCATTTTTGCTACTGATAAGCCCCAAACAAAGAAAAAAACAATAGTTTTTTTTTACCTCTCCTTCCTCCTGCACCCTAATTGATCTGACAGATTTTTCTGCTAGTTTTCAAATTCGGAAGTGGAATTCTGCTCTAAAAAAGAATGGATGCCATGAGTGGAAGAACAGGATTCCTGAAGTTATGGCTATCTTCCTCCCTCTTTCTCCTTTCTCCTTGCCCCAAGCTGCCCCCCTGTCAGGCCTCCCTCCCTGCCTTCAAGTACATATTGTGTCCTTCGCATGTTCTAGGCCTGAACCAGGTGCTAGGAATACAGAAGAGAATGAGGGAGAGGGAAGGAATTTTGATCTAATGGAACTTACTTTTTAAAAATGTGAGCAAATGCCTTCAACACTGTGGACGATGAAAGGAATTCTAAGGAAAATAGTATCACCGGGTCCAATCGTCTTGCTTTTCCCCACTTCCATGTAATCTTCTTTATGACCCTCCTTAATTTGAAATGCATAAAAGAGGGTGCAGAACTGCTATTCTCCAGAGCATTTGAGATCTTGCCTGCCAGCATATGTCGTCATGTTGGCTCAAATCAACTCATACACATTATCTGCAGGTTTGGATGTTTCTTGTATGTACAGCGCACACAGAGAGATTCTGGTGAAAACAATAAAAAGAAATTAACCAGAATGTGTTAATAAGGAAATAACGAGGCAGTTATTTTCTATATGGTGACTGGAAAGGACATTCTGAGGAGGCAATATTTAAGCCAAGATCTGAACCATAAGCCTTGAGAAGGGCTGGGTGAAAGCTGCAGGTGGAACAGGCCCCATGCAGGGGGGGCTTGGCCTGCCTGGAGCACACAGTGCTGCGAGGAGCCAGGGAGCCAGGTTACAGAATGTCCTCTCCTCCTCTCCGCTGGTCCCCTCTTCCAGGAGAGGACAGGTAACGTTTATTCCAGTACTGCCACCAGGATGGGAGAGCAGCGGGTCAGCCACAGAAATCTGCTCCGCACCCCACCATCAGCCAGTTCCTTATATAGCACAAGCACCAAGGAAAAGTAGGCAAAAGGGCAGTTTACAGACATGCAAAAGGTCTGGGGGTCTTCAAAGGGCTCAGTGATGTGCAAGGGCTGGGGTTACCTGGGGAAGTAGC
This sequence comes from Lasiurus borealis, assembly GCA_004026805.1. Lineage (NCBI taxonomy): Eukaryota > Metazoa > Chordata > Mammalia > Chiroptera > Vespertilionidae > Lasiurus > Lasiurus borealis. The sequence continues at coordinate 13,019 of PVJN01016552.1, forward strand.
CCAAGGGAGTGCCAGGTGGGCAGTTTTGGCGGGTAAGCGGGCTGGAGGTCTGCAAAGGCCTGCAGGTGTGCAGAAAGAGGGGGCAGGGGATCTTCAAAGGGTTCGCACCTCTGGTTCTGTAGCCTCCTTGTTCATCTTCCCATAATGACTGGCAGCTCCAAATGGGGAGGAAGGGCTGTATCGCCAGGTCAGCTCCAGCCAGGGTAGAATATGCCTTCTTTAATCAGAATAAAACAACCATGGTTAACAGAGCATGATGCATATTTCTTATACTAGCTGGTTCCCCCAATTCTATTGCTGCCCCCTTTCAGTTCCAGATGCAGAGGAGGGGGCAGGGTTGAGGTGGATGGGAGAGTTGTGAGTAACCACACCTGTTCAGGGCAGGGAAGGGTGCTCTGCTGGGGAGAGAAGGCCATGGGCAAGTTTGAAGAATATTTTGCTTTCTGCCATCTCCACGTGACTATACTTGCATAACAACACATGGGTCCACGGTGAACCACATATAGAACAATCGTAAACCATCCTGCCCAGGTGTGCATTTGGCTGTATCCTCTACGCTCCCTCCTTTCCCACTTCCTTTTCATCCTCGTGGCCCACGTGTTGGGGAATCCTCCTGAACAGCCAGTAGCTGGAACATGAGGCACCGCTCTTTACATCTGCAGCTGGACTTTGTGCCGGGCATGCTCTCAGCCAAGTTTTTATTTTCCCTGTCGCTGTGGGCTTCACCATTTCCTTTAGGAGCACACGCACCGGGGGCTGTGCGACTGGAAGTTTTCTTCAGCTCGTTTATGAAAGGAAGCAAAGCAGCTGTGGACAGGACAGGCGTTTTCACAGCATTTCTGGGGGGTAATTCTAACTCCCACCACTGCGCTTTTGGCAGGCTGTGTAGCCTCCAGCAAGTAGCAAGCCATCCTTTGTTTTCCTAAAGCCAGAAGGAGCATTGCCTAGCTCTACAAGGATTAGCAATTTGCAGTCAGTACAGGCAGGGCTCTGGGATTCAGAACTGGTGGATGTTCTGTCCCTCCTGAGGGCAGATTGACCTGAAGAAGCTTCTGGCACGGCTGGGTGATTTGGGAGTGACACGCTCTTTAAAAGGAAGGAAAAGTGAACCTTGGAGAATGGAGGAAAAGGTATCTGTTGGCGAGGCTACCAGGGTAGTAGCAGACTTAATTTACGTAATAGAAGCATTTCCTGTAATTAGTTGAAAATGGATTTAGGCTCTATTAGATTAGAACTAGATGGAAAAATTGACAGACATCTCAAAGCCAGTGAAAGAAATGCACTTCAAGTACTTTTGTTAGGGAGCATATTATCTTCCCTTCGACAAGGTTCAGCTCTAGACAAGACAGAGGGAAGGAATATCATCAGTAATCGCTGGCTTCACTACACATTTTTTCAGAGGCTGTTAGGTGCCCAGACTGTAGATAAGACAGAGGGAGGGGTTGAGCCAGAAGCTACTGCCCCCCCTCAGCCCAGTTCTCTCTCCTCCAATCATCTCTGTGAACCTGGCAAGATGTTGTCCCTGTGTACCCTTCTGTTTACCCATCTCACAATTTACAGCCCTCAATTTTTGTGATTCTGAGATCTCTTTGGGGAGATGCCTGTATGCCAAAAAAGATGAGGGTAATTATATGATACAAGAGGCCTGGCCTTAGCCCGGGGGTTGGGGGTAGATATTGGACTGCTGGTTTTGGCCAGATCCCCACAGGGCAGGCTGAGGGACCCACTGATGCACTAATCTGTGCACTGGGCCTCTAGTATGCATGTAAGATCTTTGGTTAATTTCTTCCTGCCCTCCCCTGCCTTCTTCCTTCTCTCTGAGATTTATCATTCTTTTCCATGTTTCCATGCCCCATGGTGGTCAGTGTGCATCATAGCTACCAGCTGAACGGTCTAATGGTCAAATGGTCACTTAGGCTTTTATATATATAGGTTTTATGAAAGATCCAAATAGTGTATTAGGAAGAAAGGCGAAGCAATTAATGGGGGCTGTTAGTGATTATAATTTGTTTCAAAGCATTGTGAAACCAGGAAGATTAGTGGAGAATGGCACAGAATTTGCAGGCAATCCTGGGTTGAATCCCTACTGTGCCACTACTTGGACAGGTTACATAATCTCTCTGAGCCTCAGTTTTCACATCTGTAAAATGGGATGACAGGGCTGCTTTGTAGAGGTAATTGAGATAATGTGCATGGAGAGAAGTTAGGACAGTTACTGAACAGTGTTACCTGCTCTATCTGCCCTGCCTTTTGAGCAGCAGAACATAGCTACCCAGTTTTTGCTACCTCTTCCATTGGAAGGTAGAGCCGACCCTCCCTCCCCTCAGCCTCTTCAATCTGGGCTGGCTCTAGTATCTTCTTGACAAATGGAGTTGTTTACATAAGAAACATTCAAACCTGTAAAGAATTTTTTGTGAGTTTATTTGAGCCAAACTGTCAACAATTGCCAGGAAGCAGAATCTCAAGGGATCGAGATAATGCTCTGCAAAATGGCAGTTTTGCACCTTGTTTTATAAATTATAATCAAGAGAGGAGACATAAGTGGGTTACATGAAATCCGTTGGTGACAGGTTAGGAAGGTGGGAGAAAGCAAAGGGGGAGGGAAGGGGGAACCCCTGGGACCGGATATGGGTACAGGATAGCTAACAGTCAACAGTGAACAGATAACAATAACAAAGAGCGACTTTGTGGTCTCTGCCCTTGTACATTGGTTGTGTCCTGAGGGATCTGGAAAAAGGGAAGTGGCAAGTTACCCTGACATTCTAAAGAGATGTTATTTTAGCTGCAAAAAGACAATAATAGGCTCAGTTAAGATCAGAGTTGATCTTTGTCAGGGAAGATACCAGCCAAGGACATGACTACCCACCGTAGACCTGCTTTTTAACTAAAAAGTTTGTGGTTACTCTAGGCCTCTTGAGTTTGCAAGGCTGCCCTTCAGCCTTCCCTGAGCTTCACAAATTAGCATGCAGCCCCTTTCCGTGCACGGAGTGATGCTCTAGAGCCCAGGAGGCCGGGTTCTCAGTAAAGGTGTGCTGCAGATTCTGCCCCGGTTTTTGGAGACCTTCATCTGGAGCCCTGAAGTTTGGTTACAATGAGGAGGAAACTGGTCTTGCAGAACTTGTTTTCTAAATGCAGAGTCAGTGGAACTGTGAAAAATGCCCTGCCCTGGAGGTGGGGGTTAAGGGGGAGATCCTTATCCCTGGCCCCAGGACAGATCATGGGATATGGCCTGGGGGCCTTCCTGTAAGTCCAGGAGAGGGGGTGGAACCATATCTGCAAGACAGAGACCCCAGAAGGTTATAAAAGTGAAGCCCTCTGCGTGTTCCTTCACTCTGATTTGGGAATTATTTCTGGAGTTCACTAGTCTTAATAAACGGGGTCCCTCCCTTTCTCTAGGAAGCATGCTTGGCATTTCTTTGGCCTTCTGTAACAACCTGAGATTGTCATGCTGGAAAGACCACATGAGCAAGCCCATGGAGAGGCCTGACACTGCACAGAGAAAGATGCAGGTGGTCCTATTGCTCAGTCCTCAGTCATTGGGCCAAACCAGTGAAGCCAGACACTGTGGAGTAGAGATAATGCTGTACCCTCTCTACCCCATACTACCATGAGATAATGAGATAGAAGTGTGACTTTAGGCCTCTCAGTCTTTTTTTATTTTATTTATTTTACTGATTTTTTTTACAGAGAGGAAGGGAGAGGGATAGAGAGTTAGAAACATCAATGAGAGAGAGACATCCATCAGCCGCCTCGTGCACACCCCCTATTAGGGATGTGCCCACAACCAAGATACATGCCCTTGACCAGAATTGAACCTGGGACCTTTCAGTCCGCAGAGCGACGCTCTCTCCACTGAACCAAACCGGTTTTTGGCTAGGCCTCTCAGTCTTGGGTGGTGTATTACACACCCACACAGCTGCACAAATACATTCACATTGTTGGCATTCAGTGGAGAGGTGTTGGCCCCTTTCATTCCTAGATTTGTTTCGGTCATTCTGTCTGAGTTTTGTCTGGCTCTAAGCCCTTGCCTCCATTTTTTTATTGTTAGTGTAAATAACTGCATTGGAATCACAAGGAGGACATAAAATAGAGTGTATAAGGGAGTACCTGGAACATTGTAAATAACTAATAAAAAGTGAATCAAACCAAAATCTAAGTCCTCCAGGAATCTGTCAAAGTTATTTCATTGAATTAAATCATTTTAGTAAAACTGAGTTCACTATGTTAATGTAAGACACATTCAAACCTGAGTTTATTTGAGCCAAACTGTCGACAATTGACAGGAAGAAGACTCTCAAGGTATTGAGAAAATTTCACCTTGTTTTTTTAATACATTATTAACAAAGAGGAGATGTAAGTGGGTTACCTGAACTCCATTGGTGATAGATTAGGGAGGTGGAAGAAAAGTGGGGAAACCTCTGGGATTGGATAAAAAGTAAATGACACCTCTTTTTACTTAGTGGGTGCAGGGTAGGTGATAGTCAGCAATTAACAGGTAACAACAACAAGGAGGGAATCTGTGGTCTGTGTCCTGGTGCCATTTGTGCCTGAGGGATCTGGAAAAAGGGAAGTTACAAGTTATCCTGACCTTCCATAGGTATGTTATTTTAGATACAAAAGACAGTAGGCTCAGTTAAGATGAAAGTTGATGTTTGGGCAGATACATAACCTAGAATCTTGACTACTATCCCCAGGACATGACTACTCATTATAAACTGCTTTTGTTTTTTTAATATATATATTTCTTTATTGATGTCAGAGAGGAAGGGAGAAGGAGAGAGAGATGAAACACCAATGATGAGAGAGGATCATTGATTGGCTGCCTCTTGCTTGCCCCCCACTGGGGATTGAGCCCAGAACCCAGGCTTGTGCCCTTGGCCGGAATCAAACCCAGGACCCTTCAGTCCGCAGGCCTACGCTCCATCCACTGAGCCACGCGGGCCAGGGCTAAACTGCTTTTTAATTGAAAGGTTTTAATTTCAGACCATGCATCGAGTTTGCAAGGCCGCCACACAGGCGTTCCCTGAGTTAGTCAGGTTAGCACGTGGCCCCTTTTCATCCACAACTGGGGCACAGCTTTTATTGTAACTTAGAATGCGAGGCGTGGGTCAGATCTCCTTTATTTGGGGCATCTAACCCATCCCTTGTTCCTCCCAGTGAGGAAGAATTCCAGCACAAACAGGCACGTCTCTATCCAAACCCAGAGTTGGATGTTGAGCAGACTCCAGGTGGGTTCCTCCCATGAAAATGCTTCCTGGATCTTGGTGAGTGTGTGTGATGGCAAAGAGCTAACAGCTTTCTCCAGAGAGCATGGGGTACTTTTCATTAGAACCAATCAAGGGCCTACATTTTGTTTTGTCTGTCGATTTTCCGAGTTTGTGAGCCCTCTTTCCAGAAAGATGTACATATACACCCGGAAACAAGATTCTGCTCACACCTGTAGGAAGAGCGGGTGGATCACAAACCCCAGAAATCCAGTCCTGTATTGAAAATCCCCGACCTAAAGAAGGACCTTACATTTTGATAATACAATCTTCCTAGACAGAATAGTCCTCAAAAAATATTTATCTTGGTGTGATTTCTCTGTTTAGGTTATACGGTGTAAAACAAAAACAAAAACAAAAAAACATTCTGCTCCCAAAATTATGAGTATTTATAGTTTGGAGTTAAGGTTGTTAATTAGGCTTTTATAGACTTTTATATGGGTCTGTTATCTAAATAAATTAGACCAAATTTTTTTATGTGTTTTTTATTGATTTTTTACAGAGAGGAAGGGAGAGAGATCGAAAGTCAGAAACAGCGATGAGAGACATCGATCAGCCGCCTCCTGTACGCCCCACAGTGGAGATGTGCTCACAAGCAAGGTACATGCCCCAACCGGAATCGAACCTGGGACCTTTCTGTCCGCAAGCCGACGCTCTATCCACTGAGCCAAACCGGTCGGCTAGACCAAATTTTTTGCTTTCTTACTTGTTTGTTTTTCTCTTGGAGAATTCTTGATTTTGTCTTATTTATTAAAATCACGCCAGACTTTTGAAAGCAACTGTTTATGAGGGGGAACTCATCTTTAACCTGAAATCAGCTAAGCAAACTCTCCTCTAACCACCCTGATTGCCGAATGCAATGCATAATTAAGTGTTTACTGAAAAAAGCCAGCAAACAGGGCCTGGGGGAATATGTCAGAGCAGCTATGGTCTCCATAGCAACACCCGAAGAGCCTTGCAGGAGAATGAACGCATTTGCAGGATCACTGATGCAAAATGATAAAGCCGAAACTAACAAGAACACACAATCAACTACATCATTATGTTCGGGGCATTAAATATTTGATATCTCAGCTTTCTACATCAGCATTCAATAATCCTAATTCATTTCTGTTGTTCCAAAGTTGCTTAAGTGGATGGAGGGCACCTGGCCTCTGTGGAGTGCCCTCCAGTCCGCGCGCCTGGACGTTATTTACACAGTGCTGAGGAAGAAACCTTATCCGCAATTAGGAAAATGCAGGGTAATAAATTACATCAGGGTTTTACCAGCCGCGATGCCAGGCTGCACTTCTCATTGACAAACGAGTATTTATCCTTCTCTGGAATGAAAAAGCACTCCAAACCATCCTGGGCAAATTTCTTTCCTCTCTTGAGAAGTGTGTTTTGGGGTTTAACGGTCTTGGGTGGAAGTGGATCAAGTTGAGGGGCCACCAGTTTTCTGAAGGTGTGTGTTCATTCCAGGTTCTCCCGCCTGGAGTCTGGGGATCATGACCTCGTCTCAGGTGTTTGGAGTTGGGGGGGGGGCATCTTTCTCTCCGCTGCTGGGTCTCCTGAGGTCGCCAGGCACTGGCAGATCAGGGCGCCTTCTGTCCTCTATAAGTTCATTTTTCTTTGCTGACTCAGTGACATCCCCACCCATGACAGGTCATCAGAATATACGTGTCAAAAAAAAAATTAGCTCAGTGGCAAACAAGAGGACCAATGTGAAAGTAACTATGCAAACTAAAGAGAGAGAAGAACCTGGAAGGGGACTTACCTTTATTTCCTGTCTCTGTGTTTGGGAGGTTTACATCACAAGATTCACATTCATAAGTGTTTTGTTTTTCTTTAAATATGTTTTATTGTTTTTTGTGTTTTTTTTTTTACAGAGAGGAAGGGAGAGGGATAGAGATTAGAAACATTGATAAGAGAGACTCTGATCAACTGCCTCCTGCACACCTCCTACTGGGGAAGTGCGCGCAACCAAGGTACATGCCCTTGACCAGAATCGAACCTGGGACCTTTCAGTCCGCAGACCGACGCTCTATCCACTGAGCCAAACGGGTTACGGCATATTCATAAGTTTTTTGCTGAATAATTTGTTTAGCATGATGGCATATTTGTGTGCAGAAGTATATTCATATGTACCTTGTACAGAAGTAACACCTGTTAGTTTTGAGCATCTATAATTTGCCATGCATTTGGCCGGACAGTTTTACATGTACTGTATGTAATAATCATAATGACTCAGCGAAGTATTTCATCCCCATTTCCACATGAGGACACTGAGATTCAGAAAGGCTAAATGATTTGACCAAGACGAGCAAGCCGCAGGTGAGGAGTCTAATCAGATTTTGCCTCCAGATATGGCGGTTTCCTGCAAATGTGCGTGCATTCAGATACGTGCGGTGCCTCTCCGGGTTCTGTAGTTTTGTGTAGCCGCCTGTGGATGGCGCTGGTTCATGCAACACCAGTGAGGTATGGCAGCCTAGCAACCCCTTTGTTTTCAAATTGGGTAATATGTGGTCTGCAGCAGTGGTTTGCTCGCTGTGGATTCCAAAGAGCTTTCTCATGGCCCGTGTGGTTCCCCCGGGTCCTGGCCAGTAAAACCCCTGGAGACAAGCCATCGCTGCTGATAACCAACCTCTCAGAGAAGAGGCCCCCTGCATGCAAGTTCTGAAGTTACAGGAATCCACTGAGATAGGGATAAAGTGGAGACGTCTGTGGGCGCACACACGATATATAGGACACATTCACTGTCACTCATCACCTTGGGACTTAGGGTCTTACATTATAGCCTCTCAATAGTGACTCTAGCCCTGACCGGTTTGGCTCAGTGGATAGAGCGTTGGCCTGTGAACTGAAGGGTCCCAGATTCGGTTCTGGTCAAAGGCATGTACCTTGGTTGTGGGCACATCCCCGGTGGGAGGTGTGCAGGGGGTAGCTGATCGATGTTTCTCTCTCAATGATGTTTCTGGCTCTCTGTCCCTCTCCCTTTCTCTCTGTAAAAATTCAATAAAATATATATATATTTTTAAATAGTGACTCTAATTGGCAAGTTGGTTGATGGCCTGAAATTATTTGCTGTAAACCAAATCTCTGGGGGTGTAACAAACATCATCACTTCTTAGGATGGCCCACGGCAGGGAATATCGCATTTATAAGCAAAATACACCAGCCTCCGTACTCATGTTTGTAACGATTTTAATAAATACTCAGTGAATGTCAGAATGGTGACATGGTAAAATAATAACTCGGGGATTTGTGTGGATTATCTCATTTAATCCTCACAGCAATGCTTTTCGATAAAGAAACCGATGCTTAGTGAAATTAAGCTACTAGACCGAGGCCGCAAAGCCGATGAGAGATGGAGCCAGACAGCCTTTTTTTTAGGGCTCACAGCCTTCTGAAGACTCTTGGGATTAAGTCCATGCCAGGTTCAGTTCCTAGTTATTTTTTGAGGAAAATCAGAAATTACCTGGACAGGGATCCGAACCTGTCATTATTGGCATTTGTAACATATTTCAGTTATGTGACATCGAGACCATGATGATATCCTTAACCGATGGGCTTATTCTGTGTGCATTGATTCATTCGCTGATCCATAGAATATCATGCAGTACACGCACTGTGGCAAGATTTATGCGGAGTGCTGAGCCGACACAGGAGAGTAAGATACAGTTCCTTTGTAGGGGCTTTAGAAATCATACAGTAACAAAGGGCATTCCCGGGGTGCTATGGAAATCATGAAAGAGGGTGCTCACTCAGATTGGGGGTGTCGGTGAATTTGCAATAGCAGTAACATGTAGCCAGGAGGAGAAGCCAGAAAGCTGTTGTAGACCATAAGGCAGTATGCAAACACAGGGGTGACAATGTAAGTCTATAGTTACTGGATTCTTTACTAACAGGCATCATATTCCCCTTTGAACTTCTCCGCAGCCTTGGAGCAATAACAAGATTTGAAGCAGCTTAAAACCAGAAAGCCTTTAATGGATTAAAGATGCTTGAAATTCCCAACATTGTGGAGTTAATGCAACAACATAGAAAAATGCATGCTGCTGTTCATGTGTCTTATTAAAAACTAGAGGCCCCGTGCATGAAATTAGTGCACTGGTAGGGTCCTCTAGCTGCTGCTGGCCCCCAGCCAGGTATGCGATTTCCTTTCTTCCCCACCTAGCCCCACTCCCTGGTCGAACACCCTGATGGACTCCTAATCGAGGGGACAATTTTCATGCTATGCTTTTATTATATAACATTATATAGGATAATCAGCATGGGGAAGTAAAATGGTGCAGCCACTTTGGAAAGCAGTTTGGCAGTTTCTTAAAAGTTACACAGAAAAAGAAAAGTGAAACAAATGGTTGATATAAAAACATTCAAACCTGTAAAGGACACTTGTGAGTATATTTGAACCAAACTGTTGACAACTGCTGGGAAGCAGAATCTCAACTGATTAGGGTAATGCTCTGGAGAATGGTGGTTTTTCACCTTGTTTTTACCTTGCATTAAAGGAGGAGATGTAGCCAAAACTGGTTTGGCTCAGTGGATAGAGCGTCAGCCTGCGGACTGAAAGGTCCCAGGTTCGATTCTGGTCAAGGGCATGTACCTTGGTTTCAGGCACATCCCCAGTAGGGGGCATGCAAGAGGCAGCTGATCGATGTCTCTCTTTTATCGATGTTTCTAATTCTCTATCTCTCTCCCTTCCTCCTTGTAAAAAATCAATAAAATGTATTTTAAAGGAGGAGATGTAAATGGGTTAAGTGAAATCCATTAGTGATAGATTAGGGAGGTGGGAAAAAACATAATGGAGAGGGGAGGGAACCTCTGGGATTGGATAAAAAGTAAAATGATAGACACATTACTTAGGTGAATACAGGATAGTTACCAGTCAACAAGTAACTTGGTAACAATAACAATGAAGGCATTTATGGTCTGCCCTGGTGCCCAGGTGCATTTGGTTGTGCACCAGTGCCGGGTGGCAGGGAGAGGTTATGGGGGTGGGGAGGGACTTTACAAGTTACTCTGACATTTCAAGGATATGTTATCTTCGATGCAAAAAGATAATATGCTCTGATAAGGTAAAAATTGACCTTGTCAGGGAAAATACCGGCCTACGACATGACTACCCACCATAACTGCTTTTAGTTAAAGTTTTAATTTCAGACCATCCTTTGTGGTTACTTTAGGTCTTTAAGTTTGCAAGACTGCCAGGCAGGCCTTCCCTGAGCTAGTCAGGTTAGCAAGTGGCCCTTTTTATTTAGTCCACAAAATGAAGTTTAAAAAAGCAAGTTAAACCCGGATTTACTCTGTGACCCAGCAGTTTCATTCCTAGTACCTCCCCCCAAAAATGCAAATATATGTCCATATAAAGACTTGTGCCTGAATGTTCATAGCGGCATTGTTCATGGTGGTCAGAAAGTGGAGACCTCTCAAGTGTCCATCAACTGGTGAATGAATGAACAACACGTGCTACATCTGTACATCGGAACACTTCTCGGCAAGAAAAACGAGCAAAGCTCTGTCACATACTACGACCTGGATAAACCTCAAAAAATGCTACAGGGAATAAGCCAGATGCAAACGTATTTTATGTGATCCCATCTATGCCATGTCCAGGAAAGGCAGGCCTTTAGAGACAGAAAGGAGATGAGAGATTTCTTGAAGCTGGGAGTGGGAATGAAGAGTGACTGCAGACCGGCATGAGCATCTTTGGGGTGATGGAAATGTCTTAAAACTGAATTGTAGTGTTGGCACAATTCTGAAAATTTACTAACAATTATTTAACTGTACATTTAAATGAATCGCATGGTCACATAACCGATTATAATCTGATTATATTATTGTTTAGGTTAGTCGGAGTGCCTGAAGTATCATTTTAAACATTAACAACTGTAACAGCCATCTTGGCTCTACACTCTTCAACATAACTTTCACGGTCGTTTCAGTCTTCGGCTCAGCAAAGGACAGAACACAAGACTGTAAAGATGGCTCAGGAATTTGGTAAGTCAATGAAGCTGAAACTTTCCATCATGTTCATTAAAATGAAAAGATCTGTGCTTTACAGATGTTTTCCAGCAGAATGGAGCTTCTTAGCATTTCAGATACCCTGGGACTGTTTGGGTGCATGATGGAGGGATTAGTGTTAACAGCCCTTTCCCATAATTGTGCTATTTCCAAGGGGAAAAATGGCATCCTTTAACCAGCAGCAGTGAATTAGCCAAGACAAAACTGTATTATTTTTTTTGACAATGTATCAAATGAATATTTCACAACTTTCCACATCTCTGTTGAAGAGCTCTGGATCAAAACTTATGGGAAACATTTGGAGAAATCTAGTTTCCTCAAATTCCAGTTCTGCCTATGAAGCCAACTTTTCTTTTTTTTATTTTTTATTTTGTTACATGTATAAGCCAACTTTTCTTGATAAAGACTGAAGAGTCACTAGAGAAATTTAATTCTAGGAGAGGGATAGATAAGACTAACAACACAGTTCATTTTCAAGAATCGAGACAGGCCTCACTTGAAATCGTTGACTTGAATTTTCACATCCTAGGAGAGCTGGGTCCCTTGTTCTGTGCTTACATGAAGTCCTAAACACTAGTCTCGGACAGGCTTGTATGGGAATTCTGGTTCCACAGCCTCTTCCTGTCGATGTGACTTTTGGTAAGTATCGGAATCTTTTTAATCCTCAGTTTTCCAACAGGAAAATGGGAAGAATAATTGTATCTGCTGGACAGGGTTGTGATGAAGGGTCACAAAAATAACTCAGGCCATATATTGGTTTAATTTGATTCCCTAAATCCACTTGTTTACAACTTAAGTGAATTTTTAATTCACTTGTTCAGGATAAAGACAAAAAAAAATAGTTGCTTTGATATAAGAATGAAGTAAGTCGTGCCAGGATGCCATTATACCACATCTATTGTCATTGATAAACAGCAGCCCAGATGCTGGGGGCATATGGATAAGAGCATGTGGAGAAGCAACTGTGGCAAGGGGACATTTCAGACTGTACATAAAGGGCTGAGAATTGGTGAGGACTATCTGAGAGTTTCCATTTGGGCAGTACTCTTTGCTAACCTAACAATTCTCTGAAGACCTTTGGGGCATTTAGCTTCTGCCGCGGCCAAGGCAGCTGTTTGGTGGGCAGCGGTGAAAAGCCAAACAGAAACTGTAGGAAGGAAGTGGGCCCTCCTGCCAACACCAGTGTCTTCATTCCCTAGCAACGTGCCCTAGCAACAGGGGCTTTTACGTGTGTGCCATCTCTCCCAAGTGCTTCCTCCTATAAAAAGGTACATCTCTGTTAAAATTTTGACTGTATTCCCGTCATCGCCCCTTGCCTGGAACTATAGGGTGATTAATTTGTCATTTGTTTGGAGTATGCTATTTCTTTATTTGGCTGATTAAGAGATATTGTCCTGTATGTTACTGGTTCATATAATTATTATAATTCCCACAGTGAACCTGCACTAAAATCAGTTGCTGATGAAGACAGAATCAGTCTTTTTTGCCTCCCAGAAAGGGAGGAGGGGAGAGCAAAAGAATGACTATATAGAGTTTGACCCAGATTAGGCACCCCCACACATCGGCCACTTGTAACAGTAGAGGGATGTGTGGAACCTTCTCTGGAAGATAGGGCCACTGTTTTATAGATTAAAAACATCTAGCATGTGCTAGAATGTGAACTCTTCAAGGAGCACAATTGTTGTTCTGTATGTCCTCGGCCTGAAGCACAATGCCAGGAACATTCTACTTGGTTCAGAAACACTCCACTAACCGAGATGAACGGAGCCTCGTTTGACAGGTGAGGGAGATGAACTCGGGAACAGTGACAGGTTTTTCCGGGTCGCATAGACGGTCAGTGGCAGAGCTGTGATGGCACCTAGTACTCCTGGCCATTGTTCTGCTGCAACTGGCCCCTGTAGCAAGAGAGAGCGAGGATTGTGATGGGAAAAGCTGGAGAGGCAGATGCATGAATCTGGACCAGCTGCAACTCAGGAGGTAACTCATGTTTTTTTTTTTTTTAAATATATTTTATTGATTTCTTTACAGAGAGGAAGGGAGAAAGATAGAGTGTTAGAAACATCTATGAGAGAGAAACATCAATCAGCTGTCTCTTGCACACCCCCTACAGAGGATGTGCCCACAACCAAGGTACATACTCTTGACCGGAATCGAACCTGGGACCTTTCAGTCTGCAGGCTGACACTCTATCCACTAAGCCAAACCGGTTTCAACATAACTCATGTTTTTAGCTGGACCTCATGGCAGTTGCTTCCCTAGGATTTTTTTGCCTTCACCCCAAAGCCCACTTTTCACTGTGCCTCGGCTGCAAAACCTCAACTCTAGGTCAGTGTTGAATTCGCTCCACCCCCGGGCTTGGTGGTAGAAAACCATGGACCGGACAGGATGCCATTATCACACTTTTAAGGGTACTAGTGCTTAATGAAGTGACCAGGACATACTGTAGTACCGTAGGTACTTGGAATACCTTTACTGAAATAGGACATGAGAGAGTGACCGAATGAACTAATCTTGGTCCAAATAAGGACCCATAGTTGACTTCGGTCAGCTCCTTCCACCGTGCAGATCGCTGGAGGTGGTAACAGAGCAGCTGTGAGCTCCTTTTCTGGAATTGGAATCCCAGCTCCAGCATTCCCCAGCGTCACACTCCTGGCAGTTCACGCCCTCTGCCTGCCTTTGGGACCTCATTGGGAAACCAGGTAGGTGGGAGGATTGTGTGACTTAAGTCCATGTCAAGTGACTTGCGTCTGCCTGGACATCTGTGAATAGTAGCCTGTTATTGTTACTGCAACTGCAGCCAACAGCAGCCTCTGGCTCTGACCCCGGGAGGAAAAGCTTCTATTTGGAGGAGACCTGGAGTCCCCAGGTGTGAGTCATCTCACCTTCTTACCGCACTCCCAGATCACAAACTCCGTTTGCAAGTTAAAAGATAAGAAAGTAACTGCAGGGGAGGTAATCCAAGAGAAGGCCATTACCGCACAGCCGGGGGAAATGGAGACCCTGTGGTGTGAGCGCCCACTGTTGGCTTTTGTTGTTAACATGGAGGTGCCTGACTTAGGCTTTGAGTATGAGGCGTTCAAGACCAGGTTAAAAACCCAGCCCCACCCTCCTGTGTGCTAGAGATCTTGTTTGCTTTCCATAACTGTTTGAGCTGCTGGTTTTCTCTCTTGCTGGGCTTTCAATTCCCAATCTTACGTTTTCATTTCACTTGGAGATAGCCGAGGCTCCACCCTCCGCCCCAGGAAAAGCAGAGCCCCAGGCCCGCTCTCTCTCTCTTTCTACCTGCAACCTCGCCGTGCGGTCCTAGGTGTGCCATGCAATTCCCAGGACTTGTCAGTAAGAAACTTTCTTTTCCCCAGAGTTTCCTGAGAGTTATGGCTGAAGGTGTCTTGCAGCCGTGATAAGAACTATGAGGCTGGCCCAGCTATGGCATTGGCTATCCATAGGCTGAGACTGGCACACAACAGAACCATCCGTGAAGTGACTGCCCGAGCGACACTGGGGCCACACGTGGACTGCTGCCCAGAACGTTCCTCGTGCTGTCTTCTCTAAGCACACAGCCACGCATTTGTTGTGCGCTTTGATCTGCCCTGATGCTGAAAACCTATCCGTCCATTGCACCTTCTCGCCCTGACAGAGGAGCTGGAGTGCATTGTGCAATCCTGCCCTCTGCTGGCGACACTCAGATTGTCTCGAAGGGAAGAGCGCAAGCCCCCCAGACTTCTCACTGCACTGTTCCCTCTCTGAGTGTGTGTGTGTGTGTGTGTGTGTGTGTGTGTGTGTCAGGGCGGTTCCTAGAAATCTAGACTGGAGAGGAAGCAACGTGCTTTTGTTAAAGGAGCAGGGGCCGAGCGGCGGGAGCGTCAATGTTTCCTTCAAGAGGAATCTTGGACATGCCACTTCTGCAGCCACCTGACTATTGCCAAGGCTCACACTCGGGGGACAAGTGTTCAGTAGCAGCAGTCCTGGTCTTCTCTAGTTGGTTAGTGTGTGAACACTTAGAATCAGTTCACAAAGACCTGGAAGAGCAGATGCAAAGATAAAGAAGGAGAAAAAAAATGTTGCTAAAGCAGTCATCTTTCTAAACAAAGGATGCGATTAGGCTGGGACTGAATGTAGCTACGAGTATGCCCACATGTCAAAGGGAGATGGCAGCTTCGCAGGGAACCCCGTGCGTCTCCGTTCCGGCAGCAACTTGCTGACTGAGGGCCCTGCTCTTTCTTGTAAGTCTGCATACTCCATGGGACAGAGCTGGGCTCACCTTGTCTGCTGCTGCTCCGTGAATCTACAGGCAGTGCCCTGGACTCCTGAGGGGCTTAGTGAGGAGGGACTGCCTGACCCTAAAACTCCCGGCCGGCCTCTCAGTCACGTAGGGAGTCTCTGGGTGAAAAGTCCCTCTGGGTTTGGAATAAGCACACCCGGTGTGGGTCATTGCGTCGCCACTGGTTAGTCTTCCAGACTCTGTTGCCACAGCCCACGGAAGTCGTGGGCTCACACTGTGAACCTGTCTTAACATTTCCGGTGCTGAGCCTGCCATTTAAAAAGAAGGTTTGACTATCTGAGTGACAAACGTTAATCTGAGTATTTGTTTCGGCATAAAATGCGTGATTTTATTAGTGAAGGTTTGATATTGGGTCTGGCACTTACTGGCTATGAGGATTTGGGCAAGTTATTTACAGTTTCTGTTTTTGCATCTGTTACATGGACATGTAAATAGTAACTATTTTATAGGTTTGTGTGTTTTTTAAGAATAAATGAGTTAATGTGTCTCATTTACTTGGCACCATAACTGATACATGGAAAATTCTTAGCCAATGTTGTTATTACCAGAAGAAAAAAGAGGAGGAGGAGGAGGAGGAAGAAGATGGTAAAGGGAGGGAGGGAAAGAAATAGTAATAGTTGTTTCAGGTATAATAAACGATTTTATAATTTTTACTATGTTGCCTGTTAGGCATAATGGCTATTAAATCTCATTAATTAAAGTAGCCTTACTTTTATATAGATAAACAAATTTTTTTTTTTCAGCTGCGGTGGGATGGCGGAGCAGGTGAGCGGGGCACCACACCAAAGCGGGAGCCAGTCACTGTCATTGGGGTGAGCCCCTGGTGGTTACTGAAAACTCTTTGCTCCCGTGTGCCACAATCCCACCTGGTGCTCACACCTGCTGCTGGCACTGGCCCTAATTGCCTTGTGCCATCAGCGGGTGCGAGCAGGGCAAGGCCGGTGCCATCAGTGTGTGGGAGTGGCGGTGGGAGCTGGGCTGCCGGCTGAGAGGGGACCGGGCTGGGTGGGGGCGCAGAGGATGGGCTGAGATCTGCCCTGTGCCTACTGCAGCCTCGCGGCCCACAGTTCCTTTCCAGGTGCATAAATTCATGCACTGGGTCCCTAGTATTTTATAAAACAGTTATCATTGAAATTATTCTGTTTTATAACTTGCTCTTCTCATTTTTTATTGCATCTCTTCTCCCATAACACTAAAAATTAAATGTTAGAAGAATATTTAAAGGCTGCCGAGTATCCACTTACATGGACCCGCTATAATAAGAGTTAAACAGAATTTCCAATGTGGGACATTAGGTAGTTCCAAATATATTACATGATAATAAATGCAGTGGGGTACCTCCTGAAGACTAAATTTTCGCACACATTCTTAATACTTTTATTGGGAGTAATAGTTTTAGCAGAGAAGTTGGTAGGGTAAAAGGTACTACAGTGAGCATCTGTGAGGATAATTTTCTCAATGTCACACATGGTTTCATTCTCAGAACCGGATCACAAATGTCCACTGCATTTCCATAATGATGAAAGATTAAAAAAAAGGTCTTGTATCCAAAAATTCTTGGCTTCCTTAACTTTCTTGAATCATTCTCTTGATCCATTCATTCTCAACCCCTGCTCTCCATTTTTTAAATTTTATTTTTAACCTCTCAGATTTCTGAATGGCAGTTCCAGTTGCTCCCTGTGCCTTTCCTGGGAAGCAGTAGTGAGCTTGGGCCATGGACTCGGTGGTGTGCTGGGAAATGTATAACAACCGGCTCTCCAGAGAGTGAGGGAAGCCCTGCTTTATAGCATTTGCCAATCTCTGTGGTGTAAACACCCCCACCATGGCCCATTTCAAGCTACCAGCACGGTATTGCTGAACGTGAGCTTGGGAAGAAAAGTCCACAGCTGGCTCTCAAGGGCTGGCATGAGCTGGCCCCAGCACACCACTGTGGCTATCGCAGGCTAGTCAATCAATACACTCACTATTTCCCTGCCCCACCCTGTTCCCCAAGGGAGCTGCGAAGGCCAAGAGCTAGGACACTCTTCATTCCTCTTTACCTTTGGTTTCCATTAGGGCCCCGAGAAGAACCAGTTACGACTTCAGTTGCAAAAGAAAGCACCTCATTGTCTAAACTTCCCATTCCCCCCACAACTACTATTTTTCATCTTATTGTAGAGACTTTATGCTACAAGGCGCTTATACTAAATGAAATCAGCTTATACTAAAATGAAGATGACTACTAGAGGATTCTTTCCTGTCTAGGTTGTGGTCAACAGAAAATAATGGTGTCAGATGTCAGAAACATTCTTTTGCATCAACTACTTTATTATACAATTTAAAAATTAAAATGCACAGCTGTCCCTTAGCATGTCCAATTACATTTCAGTCATTTTTTTTTTTTTTGCAAATTTTCCTGAGTATCCTGTATGTTAGGGATTTTAGGTGCAGGGATGGATCAAGCTGACTAATAAGAAGTGCCATATATTGAGCATTTCCAGGTGTCAGGGTGATAAACAATTTGCTTATGTTATCCATGTAGTTCAGTCTTCATAGTGAGCCTGCATGGAAGATTATCTTCATCCTCAAGAAACACACACACACACACACACACACACAAGAAACAGATGTTTAGAACCAAACTTATCTCACTAATTATTACCAACTCCAGGTCTTTCTTAGTCATTCCTTATTAGTCTGCTGGATACCTTCCATGATTCAGAACCACAGACTGGGTGGCTTAAATAACAGAAATGCATCTTCTCACAGAGTCTGGGGACCAGAAGGCCCAGATCAAGGTCTGTCAGGGTTGCTTTCTGGAGAGGAAGTTCTTCCTGGCTTGCCGATGGCTACCTTCTCACTGTGTTCTCATAGGGTAGAGAGAGGAAGACAGAGAAAGAGAGGAAGAAAGGGGGATATAGACAGAAAGATATCTCAAGATCTTGGTTCTCTCTTCCTCTTTCTCTAACGTGCTTGTTTTCCTCCAACAGTCCAAGTATATATACAATTTTGGAGGCATGAAAATGATAACTGGAAACTAGTCTCTGTGCCCACAGCCATCATCCTTTGTGGAGTATACAGCGAAGAAGAAAGTAGGTTTTAATGGAATGTTTATGGGTAGCAACAAAAACAAAGTATGATTTATACCCCAGCATGGACGAATTTTAAGTGCACTATACTAAGTGAAAGGCTACCTAATAAATGATTCCACTTATATAACATTCTGGAAAAGGTCGATCTGCAGGGACAGAAAACAGATCAGTGGTTTGTTGCTCTTTTGGGGGTCGGATTTGGGGATAATTTCAAAGGAGCATGAGGGAACTTGGGGATGATGGACCTGTCCACACCTTGAGTGTGATGGTGGTCACACGACTCTATGCATTTGTCCAAACCAACAGAAGTATGTCATAAGAATTTTTCTTTTAACTGTATGTAAATTTTACTTGGGGAATATCTGGGATCTCTATCATCTCTGTGATGTCTTGTGAAGTCTGGGTTCATGGCTGTCCATCAGGGTCTGTTCTCTTTCCCCCTTGCCTGCATGGACATCATACCCAATGAGAGACACTCTTCAGACACAACTGAGTTCTCAGTAAACACAAGGCTTACTTCTCTCTTTGTGACTTTATTGTGTCTTTATTGACTTCTTTGTCAGGGAAATAGGTGTGGTTCTGGGCAATTTCATTTGTGTTGGATGGCATTACACACACACAACAGTCCTGTGAGATCAATATAGTTATAGCTTTCCCCAATGTCCTGACTTAGAAATGGAGTCTCCTGCTTTCTTCAGCCATATTGCCTGTGCTCACCCAAGTGGTAAATTGGTGGGGCAGCGTGGCAGTCCTGGTATGGCCGATATGAGAGATGTTTGGTTTTGGCTTCCTGGTTCATTGGTCTCGAGTTAAGTATTTCCAGGTTTTTATTGACTGGCTCAGTGTCTATCAGAACACGACTTAACAGAAACCCCAACTCAGGAGGCCTAAGCCACAGGGAGAATTTACTGGCTTGTGAAATTCAAGTCCAAAGGTACGAAGGGCTTTAGGTAAGATTCCATCCACTGACTCATCAATGCCATTCTGCACCATTTTTTTTTTTCACCTTGCCACTCTAGTTTCTATGTAATAGAGGCTGTTCATCCAATGAATTTTTTTTTTTTTTTGTGATCCCAAGAGAATAGTCAGCATCAGCTGAAGCTTCTTTCTCCAAGGTCGCCTCCTCTTCCTTCACATCTTCTCCGACCACGTGCCCAACTCTGAGCTCATTACTGTGGACACTGTGTTGGATACGTTGATTGACTTGCGCTGAACCACAAGGCTGGGAAACACAGACCCGTTCAGCGGAGAGGTTGGTGTAGGATGTATCTGCTACAGCCTTGCAGTCTGACCAGAAAGCGAACTCACCGGCCAGAAATATGTTTCCTATTATCCGAGTCTGTCTTGTCAACATCTTTTATTTGTGGAGGCTCAGACGGGGCGGGGCGCGGTCAGTTTCTGGAGCAGCACCCCGAGCCTGCTGCAGTGTCATCACTTCTCGGCCAGGATGCAGGCGAGAGGGCTGGCGAGGGGCTTGGGAATGGGGCTGCGATTGGGTGTTGGAGGAGCCTTTTTTTTAAAGCAAACAAACTGAAGCAGGATTCTACGTTGCCAGCTCTTCCTGTTCTTTCTAAATCCACAAGCATCCGAAACCTTCCACGGATACAATTCTGGTGAGAAAGGAGCGAAGAGGTCTGCGGTCACTTTTGTACGGTCATTAGAATCAACATTTACTTAGCGTTTTATTCGGCATGTATTGATGGGATGTATAAGCCAACAGAATGCAAAGATGGCTGAGGACTGTGTTAAGGATGCAGTTTCCTCAGACCACGTGCCCTGATCCAAAGACGTCCACGTGGAATGCATCCCGGTCCAGGTGGCGCTTTTGATCTGCCCCCATGACTCGGTGACAGCAACCGCCAATTGTTCCTCATACCTGTTCTTCCGTTTTTCATAGTAATAATAATAATAGACTAAGTAATAGCAGAATTAAAAAGTTACATTTCTTAGTCTCCTTTAAGATGACACTCGATGGGACGTAAGCAGAAGTACACACAAACTCTAGCGAGTGTCCTTCGGGGAGGAGGGTCTGTGGTTTTCTCCTCTTTCCTCCCTCCTTCTGGCCAGAATGTGGGTAAGCTGGAGGGTGCTGGGTGCCCCTTGGATTGGGAGGGAGGACTGAGTGCTGACAGGTGGAGCGGCAGGCGGGGAGAGTCAGGTTTTGGCGAGGTGGGGTCACATGCCGGACCTAGACTGTCGGTGTGCACGTGAAAGATGAAAACACGAACCTGCACAAGCCATCCCAAAGCCATTTCTCTGTCCCCTGCAGCCTCTGTGCAGCCACAATAATGGTTAAAACAGCGCCCGGCACACAGCGAGGCTTCTGTAGTCACTTTCCGTAGACTTGGCGAGCCTTTACCATAAGCTCAGGAGATATATTGCTCTCCCTTTGTATAGACAAGGAAAGTCAACCCGAAATCAAACACATTTGGACCAGTGAGATAGGGATTTGACCCTCGGCGGCCGGGCTTCGGGGTCCCAGCTCCCCATCTTCATGCCGCCTTTATTTAATACCCGTTCCATCCAGCACAGCCCGCTGGAGGAGCCCGGGGAGGAGTTCAAGTCTAGCGCGGCACACCGAAGACGTTATTAAATTGTAGCTTCTCTCAAAAATTGCTTCTGATGCATCTAATGTGGATAATCTGAACCATATGGATTAAATTGCCATTAACACACACATATGGGTTCCTAAGTTGAGGGCAAAGCGCGTGGCCAAACGCACAGAGCATTTTCTTGAGCTTGGAAGCCTGCATAATTGGCCTGGAAGGTTGTTCGGCCCAAGAACATGAAGCTTCATCTCCTTCTAATGGCTCTGGCTCTGTGGTCCTGTTGGAGGCGCTCTGGCTAAGTCACAGATGAGCGGGAGCGTGGCCTGGACCGTATCGCAAGCTCCGGAAGGCTGGTGTGTCTTCAGCGCTTTAAATCTAATTTATTGGTGTAACCTGAGCAACCTACTTTCTTGTCAATAGAATATTTTTCTTGCTCCTATTCCAGGATTTTATACTTAAAAATCCCTGCATGCCTTTCTAAGCTGGGGCAAGCAGTTTTGAAAAAAAACTAGGTTCATATTCATGTTCAAGGCAACAGAGACCTAGAAGTATTTTATCCTGACTTCTGCTGGGCTTGGTAAGTTTGTTTATTCAGTCATTCAGTTATTCCTAAGCAAGCATTTAGTAAATGATGTCTATTAATAATGGCTTTGAACAAGTTGCTTCACAAACATTATCTCTAATTTTTACAACCAATCTGAGGTCGATTAAAGGTGCTTTGCACGTAGTAAGTAACTAAGAAGGATAGTTGTAGTTATTATTATCATTATTTTTAGGGCTCTATGCTAGGCAAAGACAAAATAAGCACAGAGTTAGAAAACATAGAGCAAATGTGCCATCCTCTCTTCTTAACCTTGCCAGGTACTGGATAATTATTCATTTATTCAAATGCCAATCAAATATTAATTTAGCACCTATCATTAGCCAGATATTATGCTAAGTGCTGAGCATAAAATAGTTAAATAGATACAAAGTTCCAATAAGGACCTTCCTGACAGTCTAGAGCAGCACAGTCCAATAAATCTATAATGTGAGCTGCATACTGTATTTAATTTAGGTTTTCTAGGCATTTTACATTAGAAAGTAAAAAGAAACAGGAGAAATTAACCTGTTAATTTCATAAACCTATTTAATAAACTATTGTTAATATGTTTTGTTTCCATTATCTCTAAATGATTATCATTTCAGCATAAACTCAATATGCCATTATTAATAAGATATTGTACATTATTTTTTCACACTGAGTCTTCAGAATTTAGTGTGGTTTTCACACATATAGCACATCTTTATTAAGATGCTAAATTTCTGGAAATAGTTGATCTGTATTTAGAGTTAATAAAATATACAATTGAAAAGTAGATTCACATACTCAGGTTGTTCCAAGCTTTTAAAATTTTCATAAAGTTAATCAAACACTAGCTTTTTAAAATTTAAACTAATTAAAAGGACATAACATTTAAAATTCAATTCCTCTGTCACTGGAGCCACATTTCAAGTGCTCAATAGCCATATGTGACCAGTGGTGACTGTACTGGACATTGCAGCTCAAGAGAGGGCAGTGCCATCAGTAACCACAGAGGCAGTGGTTCGGTTAGAAATGTGACAAGCGTTTCAGAGGAGCGGTACGTTGTGTGATGAGCGTGCCTAACAGGAGGCTCAGCACCTGGCAGGGCAGATCAGGACATGTTCCTGGAGGAAGAGGTGTTTCATCTGAAGTCTGGAAGGAGAGCAGGAGTTGTTCAGATGAAGCGGGCAGGAGGAAAGGTCACGTGCAAAGGTCCTGTGGCAGCAGAGGTTACAAATTTAAGAGTGAACAGGAGAATGGCTGGAATTAAAAAAAATAATAAGTAAAAGAGGAGTGGCTGAGATAAGGCTATTACAGTAGGTGGTAGTTCAAGACCAGGCAAGGGCTTAGAGACCCACATCCTTACCATGGCCTCAGGGCATTGGAAAGCTGTAGAAAGGTTTCACTCAAAGGAGTTCTGTGATTGGCTACTTGCCATCTCTCCCGCATCATCATTGCCCATCAGAGTGGCTCACCTGTTACAATCGCTGAACCTCCATTGACACATCATCACCCGAGTCCATCGTTTACATTAGGGGGTCATTCTGGGTGGAGCGAATTCTAACAGTTTGGACAAATGTGTAATGACCTGCATCCATCATTATAGGATCACACAGGATAGTTTCATAGCCATCAAGATCCTCTATACTCTGCCTATTCATCCCTCCCTCACCCTAGCCCCTGGCAACCACTGATTCTTTTTTCTTTTTTACCTTCTCCAGAGTTTTGCCTTTTCCAGAATGGTGGCGATGGAATCACACACTACGAAACCTTTTCTGATTGGCTTCTGTCACTTAGTCCTACGCATTTAAGGTTTTTCCATATCTTCTCCTGGCTTGATAGCTCACTTCTTTTTAGCTGCTAATGAGTTTATTGTCTGGCTGTTCCACGGTTTATGTATTGACCCATTCACCCACTTGAATGGCATCTTGGCTGAGTTTCAAGTGATGTCAAATAATATTTATTTTCTACTGATCTGATTGGTAAATTATATATACAAGGCGGGGGCTGCCCATAATGGGAAATGTACATTTTTAAAAAATATATTTTATTGATTTTTCACAGAGAGGAAGGGAGAGGGATAGAAAGTCAGAAACATCGATGAGAGAGAGACATCAATCAGCCACCTCCTGCACACCCCACACTGGAGATGTGCCTGCAAGCAAGGTACATGCCCCCAACCGGGACCTTTCAGTCCGCGATGCTCTATCCACTGAGCCAAACCGGTCTCGGCGGAAATGTACATTTTTTTGTTTGTTTGTTTTTAATGCCGTTTGAAAATGAAATCTATTGGGGTAACATTGGTTAGTAAAGTTATATAAGTTTCCAGTGCACAGGTCCATAACGCAGCATCTGTGGATTGCATTGTGTGCCCTTTCTTTCTTTTTTTTTTTTCCAATGTCTCCCCATTCACAATACAGACGAGGCGAAGGGCCTGAGCTGAGGTGTGTATGGGGTGGGTTTACTCTGCCTCCTGTTTCTGTACAGTCAGTGTAAGCACACAGGCTGTGGTCAGCACCAGGAGGCCTTGCGCCCTTTCCTGACTGTGGAATCGAAAAGCTCCCAGCGGGGCTGGGCTGGGGATGGCTTACCAGTCTCTGCGAAGGGGCCACTAGGGGGAGACGTTTAGCCGCGTTGGGACCCCGCTGCTCAGCCAGAAGCGGGTTTTTTTTTTTTTTTTTCTCCCTTGAAAAGTCAACTCCTCCATAAACAAAAGAAGGCTGGCGAAATGAGACACACAGCGAAGCCAGATGGTGGGCTGTGCGTGTCGCCCATTCTCCTGCCGCGTGCATGTGCGAGGGAATGCCCCGCGGACGCGTGGCGGGCACCTGCGGGGTGGCGCACCAGTGACGCGCAGCCCGGCACAGCGCGTCCGGAGCGGGAGCCCAGGTCTCCCAACATTGAGGCTGAGAGTGTTCACTTCCAAGGAGCCAGCCAAACTCCGCTGGTTGAGAATGAGGGCTCGGTTAGGGATTTGCAGGGGATGCTGAGCCCTCCTGCGGGCAGTTCTCCGCCCTGGTTAGAAGCAGAAACCCTGCAGGTGCAGAGACATTCTTTGCCAGGCAGAGCCAGTGTGCAGGGCGCTTCTGGTCTGGGACCTGCCCAGGAGTGGGAACACAGTTTTCCCACTGTCGGCTTTTAGTTAGATGCCTGCTGCACTTGTAACGATGTCCTTGAGTGCTGTCCTTCCTGAGAAGACGTTTGTCACAGCTCAACAGGTTGACCGGCATGTAAGAGCACTGCCATCACCTTTGTCTTGATGCCTCAAGATAAAAGGAATTGAACTCCTTTCCAGGAACTTGGCTTTCTCCACACCCCACACCCAGTTTGCCCCTGAGTCTGAGGGTTTGTGCAGTGTGCTCTCTGATCTGCATCCAGGTGACGCCGCTTTAGTCACAAGGCTTTCCTCTATACCTGAATCCACCGTTGCCTGGACTCGATCATGCTTTCCCGCCTCTGTCTCTCCACCTTGCAACCCATCAGCTGGATAAAAATGATCTTCCAGTAACAGTGCACGTTGTTTACTGCCATCTTCCCCTTCTTAAAGGTTCCTAAGAAACTTGCCCAAGGTCACACGATTCGTATGTGGCCGAGGTGGGACCCGCATTCAATCTAGTGCAGAAGGCCAGAGCTTTACCTCTCCACTTGGCCAGAGACAGAAGGTTCACAATGAACCTTCTTCTCCAAAAAGATATCTAGTGGGCTTACAGAACCCAACTCTATGCAACATGTCCTAAATCAACGACTATTCATTCAACCAATCACTATTTATAAAGCATTCAATGAATCTGGACCCTTTTGGTTGTAGTGGTAGAAACACACTTAATAGGCTCAAAATCTATGTTATATTATTAGCTGTGTGTATGTATATAGAACTGAAGAGTTTGGGAAGTGGGGCTGGCTTCTGCCTGGCTGAATCCAATACTTCAGGACCCAGATAGTGTATTGTCTCTGTATCTCTCAGTCCTGCTTGCATTTGTGCTGCTCCATTTTTGAACAGCTCTCCCCCTAGCGGTGACAAAATGACAGCTGAAGCTCACTAGCCCCAGCAACTAAAAGGAGAAAGACTTCTCATTTCCTTGGTTATACTGGCAAGAGTTCAGGGATATCATGAGCCCGCATCAAGGAGTAGAGTTAGCTCAGCTGCAGTGGCTCAATGTGGTTGAATGTCGACCTATGAACCAGGAGGTCACAGTTAGATTCTCGGTTGGGGCATATGCCTGGGTTGCTGGCTCCATCCCAGATCGTATAGGAAGCAATCAATCAATGATTCTCATCATTGATGTTTCTCTCTCTCTCCCCCTTCCTCTCCGAAAGCAATAAAAAATATATTTTTAAAGGAGTAGAGTTAGCCCCATCTTAAACAAATAGGCATAGGTCGGAGGAGAGTAATTCCACAGAGGGAAGTAGAGATAGGGTTATAAGCATGGGGATGATAAATGCTGGGCAGGCAAAGCAATAGCTGCTGCACCTACTCATATGCTCATGATCGGTTGTCTATTGTGTGGGATGAAAAGGCATTTAAAGCATATTCTTGCTCTCAAAGAACTAGCAATTGGGCAGTGGATAACAAGAAACGGCAGGAGAACAAGATGAGGAGACATTATCTCTGTTTCATAGTTCACACAAAATAGTTAAACTAAGTGGATCAGACATTCAAAAAGGGGAGACATTGTGGGGTGAGGGGTAAAGTTATTAGGGAGACACCCTGGAGAAGGTGGGCCTTGAAGGATGGCCAGAAAAGGTGGCCTTTGCCGTAGGAGAGAGTTTGGTGCCTCCTGCCCTCTGCCCTGGTGTCACACCAAGAATATGTTTCGTTACATGGCAAACAGAAGTTTGCAGGTGAAATTAAGACTAATAGTCAATTAATTACCAGTAGTTGATAATTCTCAGGCACTTCTGGATATAAAACGAATATATATAGTTTAGATCCTAAAACACTGATAGGTCTTAAACACTGAGAAACAAGACAGAAAATCATTGAAATTGTGGTTTGAGTGACCATCAGCTCCAAAATACCGGGTGTTTAATAAAAACTGCAAAATCCTTTTGATGAATCAAAATGCCAGAAATTGGCATTTTAAGGTAACCTTTCCAGGCTGAATTGTAGGCACACTTAACTTTGATAACAACTGGCTAGTGAGGTCAATGAAATAGAAGATTAAGAATGTAGGATTAGACAGAGTACAAATGTAGAAGTTCAGTAGTCCTCTACTCCTCTTTTCTCAGTCTTTCTCTTCTGCTTATCCACTTGCTTGGATAATGATTGCAAAGTTTCAAAGTCCAGCGGAAGGTTTAGAGGTGAGACTGGTGTGTGGCAGAGTTATGCATGTCGATATATAATGGTGGCTGGTGAAAAAAAAAAATTGAATTCCTGGCTTTCTGCATCTTAAGCCCTGCCCCAGCATTTTAGAACAGGAGTTCTGAGTTTGTGGTTTGGGATAATTTTAGGGTGTTTACAGAGCTTCTGGAAGCGAGACTTCCAACTTTGTGTTAAAAATATATATATAAATTTTCTGTGGAATTTTCTATGACTTTAGCATTATCTCAAGGAGGTTTCTGAGCCTGAGAAATATCCCCTGAAGATTCCTTTTTTTCCCCCCAGGGACAAATATGTTCCCAAAGATTCCTTAGGCAGAGCTGGGACAGAGTCTGCTTCTTGTTTCATCCTGCAGGGAGATGGGACTCTGGAAGCCCCAGCTGCCTGCCCAGCACCTTTCCTGTGTCCTGGGATTAGAGAAATATGAAAGGAATTTGTTTTGCTGAGTAATTTTGAGGAACTTGAGCTGTGTATTTAGGGGAAATAGAAAAACCTATCAAGCGGCCCTATGCCCTATGGCACAGACAACAATTCTCCAATCCAGATGCCCCCCCCAAATTAGAATTGCTGTTACCCTAAGAACAATGGGTGGTCCAGGAAGTGGTGTGCCTGGTTTTAGAAAGCCAGACTCATCATTGGAGTGATCTTTAATAGAACTCATTTTTGAACAATGGTTTTTTACCCAGAATGTGATCACAGCTGTTTTATTTTAGCTAATGCAGCATTTCAGGCAATTAAATCCATATTCCTCTGTGGCTATTTATTTTCATGAAGTAGTTCTCAGTGTATTGTCATGAAAGAATTCTTGAGACTTGCAAAGTTAAAGCAGAATTTAGACTTTATTTTCTTCTAAATTAGCCACATCTGCTTCTTCAAATTGTCTCTTCTTTGTTGCTGATGTCAATATTAATCTTTAGGAGTTGAGTTCCATTGGGAGAAGTGACATTTATTATTCTATACTATGGATTAAGTATTATGGTAAGTTATATTTCAGGATAAGGAGGAGGACCTATTTCTTTTAGCATCAAAAGAACTTAAATTATAGCGCTAATGTTGAAATCTTATATTGGTATAAAATTAAATAAACATACATTATCTCCTGCTTGTTAAATGGTATATGAGCAAAAGATCTGATTTATTTGATTGTGTGATACCTTCCCATTACTTGTGATAATATATTGTGTAATTATTTTATGCAATCACCCAACAGACATTTATTGAGCAGCTACTATGTGTCAGGATGATGAACAAGATGAACACAATTCTTGACCTTGTTGAGTTTTTATCATTTCCTGAAAGACTAGTGAGGAGAAGGCAAGTAAAGACATGAATAAAAGAACCATAGATTGTGGTATGTTCTAGGAAGCACTTCTGTGGACCAAATATTTAAGCTGGGGCTTAAAGAAAAGATGATTCTTAAAGGAAGGGTTCACATATTCATAAAAATGGAGGAAGAGCATGACAGGCAGAGGAAATAGTGGGAAAGAGCTGGGTGTGTTTGAAGAACTGCAGGGTGAGTGGCATCACTGGGACGTAATGAATGAGATGAGTGCGGATGGGATATGAACGCCATTGCTCTTGGCTTATTAAAATGTGGTTACACTGTTGGGTCTGAAATCACATCGGCATAGTCACGTCCATCCTACTTGCCACAGCCAACTTTCCTGTGGTTCTGGATGATGGCCATTCTGTCTTGTAGTTGTTTTTGAAATTGTTGTACGCGGCAGCAGTTTAGGTGATTATCTATGCCGCCATCTTGCTTACTCTTACAGACAAGGAGAAATAGGTAACAATGTCAGCAAATCCTACCTGTGCTAAAGGGAAGTAATGAAGGATTTCCACCCATTCTCCATCTGCAAGACTTGGGCTAAGGAATCAAGCGGTGATCCTGAGTGGTGATGGCAGCAGGAACAAGAGAGAAGGGGAAGAGAGAGAATAAAGTCTGCTTGGTCAGCTTCCCTTCTTCTCGTCCGTAAATGAATCAGTTATTGCTTGATACCTGTGGATTATCAAGATGACCTGAAAACATGGGCATTGGACTCTGTCCCACACATTAGATTAATTTTCGCTGAGTACCTACTCTACGCAAAGCCCCGGGATAGATCTCTTTAGGG